>CM061919.1:14222427-14351690 GCA_031002005.1 Vandiemenella viatica
GCTGCTCCTGATCACTAATTCTGCAGGAGTGACAGTTCCAGGAAATACTGACACAAGAGTCACTGTTAGATACATCGCTGCACCCCCAGTGAAACCAGCGCCCGCAGTCCCGGCATGTCACTCCTTCTTTTACTATCCTTCGGCAGTTTCCACACTTTGTATCCATTGTGATACTTTCAAAACAACTTAAGAATTTACAAGCAAAGGAACTTTAAAAACTTTTACTTTTTAATAAACTACTTGTGTGTCAAATGCCAAAGAAATGCAAAAGTAGCCTTCTACAAAAAATGTTAAAAACCTATGTATATCACTCGAAACTTTTCCTAAAAGTGAATTACAACACCTGCAACTATAATATTTACAATAAAACTGCACGAATGCAAACAAAAGAACTTTTTAAACAATTACTATGAAATTTGATACCCTAGAACTCTGAATCACAACTAACCTCAAATGTAAACAAGTAAAAAACTGCGTTTACACTGTACTGATTATGTATTAAATAAAACGGTTCACTATCACTTGAGAACTTGCCAATCTACTTTGAAACAAACTAATGCTATTAAATCTTACTTAAAATGAACTGCTGCTACGCTATAACAATAATATTAATACTAAACGTTAATACCGGATGTAAACAAAGCACGAAACACTGAATTTACAATTTGCGGATTTATACTGAATAAAACGTACCACTAACACTCACACTACTAGAAAATGATATTATTCAACGAATTAACTACCTTAGGAGACAAAATTTAACTTTTTAACTACAAAAACACAAATTATTAGCACTCGACACGCACTAAAGCGCGCGGCAGACGAATTCCAAAGATGACCGGTATGTATCCCTCGCTTCAAATGAGTTCTTCCAGGACGTACCTGACACTCGTATTTATTTTATCAACTATGCGTTTGTTTATTGAACTGTTTTTATTACTAGCGTAATACTAAAGTGTGTTCTGCGGTAATTTCGACAAATAAATCTAACTGTCCTCACTTGCGCCTTCCTAACTCTTGTACTTGAAACCCTTGAATCATGTCTCATACTTCACCACCAAACTCAGTCAATGATTTGATGAAAGTTTTTATAACAGTTCAGTCACTCCCTTCGTAATTCGTCTCATTCCATACCGAACAGAATGTATGCTATAATTTTGTTGGTTCATTCTTTGATAGCTGTTGACTGGAGCTAATGCTGAGGTCGCGCGGCGGATGTTCTTTGGCGGAATAGCAGATGACAGAGATGTTACTGCAAAATCGTGGTTGTGAGCGTTATTTATTTGTTAAGTAACTGCAAGAAATGAAGTTCCAGAATATTTTAATCATGATTGATTTTAGTAACATTTAATTAAAAAATACGGTAAACTTTTCAAGCTGAAAAAAGTGGAGCAAAATTGTACTTTAACATTTACACTACAATCACGCTGCTCGGCCCTATTTATGTGATTAAATTGTACATCAGACACGAGGTTACATCGGACATGAAGTTAAGACTATTCAAAGTAAGCCGTGAGTGATTTTTTAATTGTGATTTTTTTAACGTGAAAACTTCGTGTTTTAGCAGCATCAGGGCAACATGTCACAACCTTCAGCATGACCCTAAAAATGGGAACAATTTTGAATCCGTGACTATACCCAAAACACGGTCACGGGATTACACTAGTTGAACAATGAAAAGGTTATCTTTGGTATCTTTTGGCCGGCGTGAGTCTTGGATCTTCCTTCCTTCATAGTGCGAGTGGGAGAGAGTGAATATAGCTCGGAAGTGAGAGAAAAACTATGAAGAGAGAGCGTGATGGGTTATGAATGGTGCAGTGTGGTAGCGTATTATATCTACTTATAATAAAAGTGTAACCAGTAAAACGAATCCACATTTTAAAATATTTGAGTATATTGTCAATAAGCTGAACAGAAGGAAACAACATTTAAAAAAATGTACAGGGTTAGTCAAAATGATTCCAGCGATATCATGATTTTTCTTTTGGCTGTCCTAGTATAGGTACGATGATGCGGTTTGCTGTTATAAGACAAGTGGCTCTCCAAGTTTCGATTACACTTCCCGTGGTGGCCGCCAGAGCACTAGAGAGCAAGATGGCTAAAAGTGAGAAAGCGTACGTTGTTCTAGAATTTCATTCGACTCAGTCTGTGGTAACTGTTCAGCGACACTTTAGAACAAAGTTCGGCATAGATCTCCCGCATACTAAGACCATTCGGCGTTGGTATCAACAGTTTAACTCCACGGGATGCCTTTGTAAAGGTAAAACCACACGCCTCCTGTGTCTGAAGAAACCGTTGAACGTGTGCGCTTCTGTTACGTTCGTAGTCTATTCCTCGAGCGAGCAGGGAATTAGGTATTCCACAGAAAACCGTTTGGAGAACCCTACGGAAGCGACTGTGTATGAACCATTATAGGTTACAGTTCCTACAAGCACTGTCGCACAACGATGAAGTGCGTCGTTTTCAATTCTGTGCACAATGTCTAGAACAAGACGAAACATTCGCAGAAAAACTTGTGGTGATGAGGCCACTTTTCATGTGAGTGGAAAAATGAACAGGCACAATGAGTGCATTTGGAGGACCGAAAATCTCCATGCTTATGTGCAGCACGTTCGTGACTCTCCCACAATGAACGTGTTTTACGCAATCTCACGAAAAAAAAAAAATTATGGGCCTTTTTTCTTTAATGAGGTGACGATCACAGGGGAAATCTATCTGTAAATTTTGCTGAATTGGCTCATGCCACTTCTGGAAGCTGATAGTAAAGATTTAATTTTCCAGCAGGACGGTGCTCCACCTCATTTTTCTCTAATTGTCCGTAATTTACTAAACACCAGGATTCCAAACAGATGGATTGGTCGTGCTGATCGTCAGCTGATGTCATGGCCTCCTCGTTCCCCTGACCTATAACCCCCTGCGACTTCTTTGTTTGGGGTTTCGTAAAAGACACAGTGTTCGTGCCACCAGTACCAACTGATTTGCCAGACCGGCGGATTCGCATCACCAATGCATTTGCTCTCATTGACAGAGACATGTTGCATCGGGTATGGGAAGAACTCGATTATAGACTTGATGATTGCAGAGTCAATAAAGGTGCACATATTGAGCATCTGTAGACACTCAGAAAAACTTTCACAGTTTGTTTATATATCTGTGTAATCTTGCAGGTCAAATAATAAATCTGTAGTAATTTACTGAAATCACTGCAATCATTTTAACTAGCCCTGTATTTGTCCGTTTGCAAGCTCGGATGAAAGGTAGTCACACAAAACCTAACGGTCGGATTTTGACGTGGTTTTGCTTGCTGCACAGCGCTTAGCCTCGCCGGTATGTTTCATTTTGATGTGATGTGGAAAAGTGAGAAATTTAAAAAGTATTCCTTGAACGCGATACATGCAAAAACTACTGTAAGAATTTTGATGGGGTTTACTTTAATGTACAGCCCGTAGTCTCATCGCTAAAATAATGTTTCATCGATGTGATGTTAAAAAGATAAGATATTAAAACAAAATTAGTTGCAGTTTTCCGCTGAACGCAATTCACTGAACCACTACTGGTGGGATTTTGATGATGTTTCGCTTAATGTACAGTGCGTGGTCACGAGGGTAAAACTGGGTATGATTAATTTTGGTGTTATATAGAAGAATCCTCTATAAACTATATAAGAATCAAGTGGCTGTGATAAAAGTAGAGAATCACGAGAGACATGCATCAGTTAAAAAGGGTGTGAGACAAGGTTGTAGTCTATCCCCGTTAACATTCAGCTTGTATGTAGAAGAAGCAATGAAGAAAGTCAAAGAAAAATTTCCATGTGGCATAAGTTTTCAGGGAGAAAAAATCAGTATGCTACGATTTGCTGACGACATTGTCTTATTAGCAGAGAGGGCTGAGGATATTGAGAAGTTATTGAATGGCATGAACAAAATACTGAAGGAAGATTTTGGACTGAATATAAATCAAAGTAAAACAAAAGTGATGAAATGTAGCAGAAATGACACCAATACTAGCAGATTAAATATAAAAATAGGATCTGATGCAATAGGAGAAGTGAGTGAGTTCTGTTACTTGGGAAGCAAAATTACAACCGATGGCCGAAGCAGGAATGATGTTAAAAGCAGAATAGCACTAGCAAAAAGAGCCTTCATGAAAAAGAGAAACCTTTTAGTTTCAAATATTGATCTAGGAATTAGAAAGAACTTTTTAAAACTCTATGTGTGGAGCACAGCACTTTACGGTAGCGAAACATGGACTTTAGGAATACCGGAAAGAAAGAAACTTGAAGCATTTGAAATGTGGTGCTACAGAAGAATGCTGAAAATTAGGTGGACAGACAAAGTAAGAAATGAACGAGTTTTGGAAATGATGGGTGAGAAAAGAAGTTTATGGAAGAAGCTTACAGGAAGAAGAGACAGGCTGGTAGGTCATATTTTGAGACATGCTGGATTGGTTAATTTGTTAGTGGAGGGAACAGTTGAAGGTAAGAACTGCAGAGGTAGACAGAGATTAGAATATATGAAGCAGATAATTGAGGACGTGGCTTGTAAGGGGTATGTAGAAATGAAGAGGTTAGCACAGGATAGGAAGGGATGGAGGATTGCATCAAACCAGTCTAAAGACTGACGACAGCAAAAAAAAAAAAAAAAAAAAAAAAAAAAAAAATGTTGGATAAATTATTGTGATTCTCGCAAGAACTATTGGTTGGATTTGATGGGGTTTCTTTTAATGTACAGCCTGTCCTCCCATCAGTAGAATAAGGTTGACTACATTTTATTTTGAAGTGACATCATAACGTGGTAAATATAAAATAATTAAGAAACTATTAGTTGGATGTTGACAGATTTCAATTAATGTATAACTCTCAGTCCAAAGTGTAGAGTAAGGTATAATTCTATATGATGTAACATTAAAAAGTGATAGGTTAAAGATAGTTTTCAACTGAACGCGGTTCACACATACATTACTGGTCTCGTTTCTGAGGGGATTCAAATAATTTACGGTCTTTGGAGACGCGAATAAAATAGCATAGATTTCATATATATGTGGTGTTGGAAAGCTGAAAAATTTACCAAGCTATTATCAATTTTTCGATAAACACGATTGATTCTTTTTTTTTTTTTTAATGGCATTTGGCAACGGAGGCCATACAGCCAGCTCAATGTAATTATTATTATAGCTTTCAGTGTATAAGTCGTCATCCAGTATATATATTGTATTTTTCCAATGTATGGACGCCTCAGGACGGACAGGACATTTACACAGACACACAACACTTAAACATCCTTGCCCGAGGCCGTATTCGAACCGGCGGCCTTCGGCACTCTAGCCCCTACGCTACCGAGGCCGGCGATTTACAAATTAACTGTCAGATTTTGATAAGGTTTCGACCAATATACAGAGCGTTGTCACGTGGGTAAATATGGTGTGATTCATTTTGAAAATTCGTAAAAATGAGAAATTTGGGATTCACGAAAAAAATTACTGGTTGAATTTTGATGAAGGTAAGATTTGTTTCGCGGCCACGGGTGAAACGAGGTATTTTTAATTTTTCTGTGATGTAAGGAATCTAATAAATTTGTCAAATTACTGCCATTTTTGATCATGACATGCAGCTGCTGACAAGACATGACCAACAGCCTCATGTCATGGAAATGATGATTCGCTGGCCACAGGGACTCATTAGGTTAGACCGCATCAGGAATGAGAACGTTCGAGTGGTATTTGGTGTGGCTCCAATCCCAGAGAAAATGCAGGAGTGTCCTTTGCGATTGTACGACCATATATTGCAAAGCAGCAACATTTCAGTTGCGACAACAGCACACGATGTAAGTTCGTAGAGCGGAAGACCACAAGGAAGACCCGCGAAGCGCTGGCTGGATACCTTGCGAGAGGAAATGCAACTAGTCAAAGCTTCGCTAGAAGATGCACTGGATCGACATAATAAGTCCAGTAAAGCAGACCCAGAAATGCGGAATAAGGAGAAGATTATCAGTTTTGGTTGAACGTGATAAACAAATAAATACTTGACGAATTTCGATGCAATTTCGGTTAACGTACAGCCCGCCGTCGCGAAGGTAAAATTAAAGATAACGTTTCGTTGTACGCTATTCATGAAAATACTATTGGTTTTATATAGAAGGATATTCGATTAATGTTTAGCCATTGGTCCTAAGGGCAAAGTAGGGTATATTTCAATACAATATGACATGTATTTAAGATAAATTTTAGCTGAACGCGATCAACTCTAAATATGGTCAGATTTTGATGGCGTTTCCATAAATTGGCAGTCGATGGTTCAGCAAGCACACAAAATTTGCTTTATTTGGATGTGACATGGAAAGCTCATAAAGTTAAGATAATCAAAAACCACTGATTGAGTTTTACTGGGATTTTGATTAATGTAGAATGCATGGTTTCTCGTAATAAACTGTATGTTTCAGTTTTGTTGAAACATGTTTCTAGCATTAGTCATGGATAAGTAGAAACATGATTTTTAATATATTATTGTCATTACTTATTGTTTTTATCTTTTTGTTTTTCTTGCTTTGGCTGGCAAGGACTTCAAAAATTTCAATAATAGTAATGTAAAATATTGTGCACGTAAAATTATTTTCTTCTAAGCAAGGTATAAAGCTATTTTAAAATTTTTAGTGAGTTTTTAAGGCGGTTTTTATTTTTTATTATTATTTTATTAATAAATTTTTAGTGGTAGTATAGTTTGTTTTGTATTTTAAAAATGCCGCAGCAGTTTTCATTTTGCGAACTTCCTGGTAGCTCAGTGGTTAAGGCGATTCCTTAAAAAAAAAAAAAAACATTAGCTTGACATACACCGACAACTTCAAGAACGGGTTGAATTGGATGCTACGTCAAAGAATGTCAGTTTACAATTTGGTTCAGGCTGTGTTTCGACCTATTAATAACATCTGTTAAAGCTGCTTCTCAATAATCGAAACATGTAAAATCTGGGCATTAATACAACCACATACACAAATTTGTCTCTGGAATATATTTGTTTGTTCCGGCATCACACAGAAAATATAAATTTTTAATTGGTTCTCACAAATCTGAGGTACATGTTGAGACATTAGGACACATTTATGTTATGAATATTCTTCCATGACTTAAAAATAGCTGAATTCATTTTTACGGGATTTAAAATTGTTGATTTCTGTAAAGAACATTGGAAATTAAAAGGGGTGGGAGTAAAGGGGAAGAAGCATTGGGTTCTTGTATACCAAATTTAGACTGTCTTTTCTGTTTGATTTAAAATATACGACTCGTATGTGTCTAAATTGCTATTGATATCAGATAAAAACTGTAGGTATGTATAAAAAAAATTAAGGGGTGAAGAGGCGAAGAGTGGTTTGGTTTCTGTGATGCTAGTGTGGACAGTATTTTTGTCTTTGTTTTAAAGTATACGTGTGCAAAGTTCCATCGAAACCAGATAAAAATTGTAGCTTTGTGTGAAGAACATTTGCAAAAATTAAATGGGGTAAGGGAGTGTGTGGTTGTGTTTTGTAAACGTAAAGGCGCGTCCACACCAGAGGAACAAAGAGGAACTTCTTGTTGCTAAACAGTTGCGGTCTGTTTCTAGAAACAGAAACAGATCGCAACTTTCAGAAACATTCCGTCCACACCAGAAAACCTAATTTAGGAACAGTTTACTTGTGTTACTGTTTACGGTTGTTACCCGTCCACACCAAGAGCAACGATCTTTATTTTTCTGTGCGAAATAAAAACTTTGTCACAATTATAATTCATTTAGTATACGATGATATGGTGCGGTGCGACAGTGATGTTTTGTCAGCAGCTGCTGCAATTTATATTATTTTGAGTCAAAAGAAAAAAAGAAATCGCAAATGCTGGATGAAACCAAGTCTTTTGGAGAGAAATCAACACAGAATTGAACGCCTCGTGGATTCTATTTTTTTTATTTTTTTTTTTATTTTTTTTTTTTTTGAAAGACGATCTGTTATTAGGACATATTGAGGATGGACACATGAAAAACTTTATTAGAATGAGTAACACTGGTTTAGAATGGCTACTGAACAGTTTATTTGAAAACAAAATACAAACTACAGAGCCGCAATATCTCCAAAGGAACATTTGCTGCTGACTTCAAGATTACTACTGGAGATTCATATTCATCTTTGATGTACTTATTTCGAATCTGCACCAGTTGCTTTTCTTAATACCACCATCGAATCGTGTTTCTTAAGCCGATCTTTATAGTTTGAATCACATGGATTCCACAAACACTCTGCATTTCTATATAATTCAATTAAATATATTAAATTTTCACTCGGCCACTCGAACATTTTTGTGAGATTTCAACAACTGATGTTAAACAGCAACACGGAACAAGCTGTCCACACCAAACTAACAACAATTTTAAACACGATAATGTTTACCAATGTTCCTTTGTTTCCTTTCATCTTTACCGCTACTTCTGGAAACAGTCAACTTCAAGGAACTTTTGTTTCTGTTGACATAAACATTGAAAAATACTGAGAAACATTGGGTAACATGAGGGAACAAGTTGCAGGAACAAGCAACATCAACATGATGTTCCTCTGTGTTCCTTTTGGTGTGGACGTAGCTTAATGAAGACAAAAAGTTTCTCTTTGTTTTTAAGTATACGTGCGCAGTGATCCACTTAAATCTTATAAAAACTGTTGGTATCTATAAAGAATATTGAAATTAAGGGAAGAGGGGTTGGGCTTCCACAACCTAATTTAAACAGAATTTTTATACGTTTTAAAGTATGCGTGTGAAAATTTCCTTCAGAATCGGATATAAACTATTCCTTTGTATAAAATAAGAGGATGGAAAAGAGGAGAAGGGTTTGGCTTCTCTAAACCAAATGTAGACAGTATTTTTCTGTTTGTTTTGAAGCATACATGCGCATACTTTCTTTAGGATGGGATAGAAACTGTAGCTTTGTTAAAAGAACATTGACAGTAATTAAAGAGGTAGAAAGGGGAACAGGATTTCGGTTTCTGTAAAAGTAATGTGGACAGTATTTTTCTTTTTCTCTTTGTTTTAAAGAATAAACATGTGGAGTTCCTCCGAAATCGGATTAAAATGTGGGTTTGTACAAAAATTAAGGGGTTTAAAGGGGGAGAGAGGCTTGGTTTTGGGTTTTTTGGTCAGAAATCTTCTCCTTGAACAAATACATATATGTAACAACATTTATGTTTGGTAGACGGTGTCTACTGTAATTTCTTACAAACAACATTCACAAAAATTAATAGGGTGGAAGGGGGATGAGCAGTTGGGTTTTTTATAATCAAAGTGTTTTGGCCAGAAGTCTTCTCCGTAAAAGAATACATATATGTGCCAATTTTCATAAAGAATGGTCAAATTGTGGCGACTGTATCTTTTTAAAAAGAATATAGACAAAAATCAAGGGGGTGGAAACAGGAAGAGGGGTTCAGTTTTTTCAAACCAAAAGTTGACATTATTTTTCTCTGTCTTATAGTAAAAGTGTGTCAAAACCGGATAAAAACTGTGGATTTGTTTAAAAATTAAGTGGTTTTTGAATTTTCTGGTCAGAAACCTTCTTCGCGAAAAAATACATATATGCGTCAACATCATGGTGATCGTTTAAATGGTGTCTACTGTAGCTTTTTATAAAGAACATTGACAAAAATTAAGGGAGGGGGGGGGGGGGGGAGGAGCGAGAGGCGTTGGGCTTTGGCAGACCAAATGTTGACAGGATTTTTCTCTTTATTTTAAAGTAAGTATGAGCAAACATCTAACAAAATCGGATAGAAATGTAGGTCTGTATAAAATTAAGGTTGTGTAAACGGGGAGAGGGGGTGTTTTTTGGTCAGAAACCTTCTCTATGAAAAAATACAGGGCGTTCGCCGGGAAACGCAACCCACTGTTAGCGCTACAAGGAAGAAACTGCTCCCGGCGAGCGAGCGCTCAGTTTCCGGCATTGTTCGACCGTCGGCCGCGGACTATTTCATAATAATTACGCTTCATAAACTTCATAAACTTGTGTGCTAAGCATTTAAATGTGACGTAATTCATTAGCTTACCTTATAAAAGATGCTGGAAGTGTTGACCCTCTTGTGTAATGCACATTTCACATCTTCTGAACATATTTCGAGACACACGCTGCCCTAACTGACTTAATGATTTTTTGGGTGACTGTTCTAGTAGAAAAGCGATATCGTTAATTTTCTCCTCTGTGAGAATACGGTTGACCGACAGTCTCTTTTTGTTAAAAAATGAACCCGTTTCTCTTACTTTTTTAACCAGACGCAGAATTGTTGATTTAGCTGGCAGTAAAGCGCCAGGAAATTCGCGACGAAATTTACTGCGACACTTTTTAAACGACTTCTTCTTCACATATGTATCGTAGAGAAATATTCTTTGTTGCAAACTGTAACGTACCATAATTTTACTCACACTCAAACACGGTACAGTTTAATAAGAGTATGAAGCCCCAAACCAGCCAAACCGCAAAGAAACGTTTATTCACAACACTGATTAATAAGAGACTGAAGTCAAAAACTATCTACAATGCAAAGAAACCGTTCTTAACAATGTAAGGGTCACTGCAATGCACTGTTGGGGCAGCGGAGGTGTTAAACAATGCGGTGATTCACGGTGGCGTGTGGCGGAAACTGCTGGCTCCACTGACCGAGCAAGTTGCCGACGGCAACAGACTGGGAGGGTAGCGTTTTCCGGCGAACGCCCTGTACAACTTTAATGGAGATCGGTTAATTGGTTTCGACTGTAGCTTTGTAAAAAGAACATTGACAAAAATGAAGGGGGTGGAAATGGGGAGAGGGGTTGGGTTTTCGCAAACCTTAAGGGGTAGTTTCTCAATGAAATTCATATGGGATCACTTTGAAGGTATACTCTATCCACTATATACATAAAAAAATCTCATTTAAATATGTTCACAATTGGCAAAGATATCGCTGAACATACATCAAAACAAAAACAAAATATCAGACGAACTGATAACCTCCTCTTTTTTGCAAGTCGTCTACAAAACAGAGCATCTTTCATTTTGATGTGTCATCGAAAAGCTGAGAAATATAGGATAATTTTTCAATGATCGTGATTTACCAAAGAAATTATCCACCCAGATTACTGTTTTGTAAGAGGGCATGATTAATTCTGATGTGGCATTGTGAAGCTGAAAAACTTTTTTTAAAAAAAGAACGTGACTTACGCATTAACTATTGGTTAGATTTTGATGGGTTTTTACGATTAATGCACTGTACATCCCATGCTTCCATTAATAGAATGAGGTGTGTTTAATTTCAGTGTGACGTTGAAAAGCTAAGAGATTAAAATGAAAGTGTCCACAAATTATCACCCATTTAAAGATAGGTTGCTTCTCTCAGTCGAATTGTTTATCGTGATTTCAGTTTACGAGACGCATTGTGTTATTCTGAGGAATGAAGTTATGTTTTATTGTAAACTCCCTTCATGGAAAATGAAGTTGTGTTCATGGTTCATAATATTATTGATCATTTTGGTTTAACCCTAGGATGCATATAATCTGTAATTTTTTGTTTGATTTCAAACTGCTTTCTAGTACTCTTTCACTAACACTGTGACATTCCTCCTACCAAGTCTGAACGAGATACCTCTTTAAGTTTTCTGTATAATTCCATACGTTTACCCATACACCGTGAATGCATAAGCAGGGCTTCAGAAGCCCTCACATATTTATAAATGTTCTTTAGCCTATATTGTCTTCAACATTTGTTTGGGAGCAGTTATTAATTCAACAATAACTGTAGTAGTATTTCCAGCAACTGGAGTGCCAACAGCAGCAGTAGCTGGAGTAGTAACTAAAAAATAATACACACTGCTTTCACATATTGGCGATGTCGGTGTATCATTGATCTTTTTGCTATCAAATGTTTTATTATTGCATATTATTGTTATCCTGTGCTGCTCTTGTCAGCCTCATTGTTACTGTAGTTTGTTTGTTGCTGCAAGGCCCATATTGTTACGAGTATGACTCGTTTAGTGCTGCACAAGCTGCTGTTCGAGGAACACGTCTTTTGCTATGGCTTCGACACGCAAAGCAAGAGAGCAGTACGTGCAAATGCAGCTAATTTTGAAAGTGTTGTGGCTCAGTGGTTTGAAGAAGATGATTCTTGCGAGGAAGGAAATATTTTTGAAGATGCAAGTAGTGAAGAATCAGCCAATGAACCTGCAGATGTGAATATTGAGGCAGATGACAGTCCTTCCGATAATATTACTTCATCAGAGTCTGAAAATGAAGAACCACCACAAAAAGGTATAGAAGACCACACATACATTAGTCGGAATGGAATGATTTGGAAATTAGAACCTCCTGCAACTTTTCGTACACCTGTCCATAATATCGTAAAGAAGGCACCTGGTCCAGCCCGTGGTTTGAAAACCTGTAAACCTAAGGATGCCTGGGACTATTTCATCTCCAAGGAAATACTAGAGGAAATCATCAACTGCACAAATATTGAAGGCAGAAGAGTGGCTGCTTTGCGTGGTAAAACGTGGAAAAACGTTTCGCTTGCTGAAATGGAGGGTTTTCTTGGTCTTTTACTGCTTTCTGGTGTTGAGAAGAGTTGGGATGTCCCTATTAGAGAATTATTCTTGGATGAAAAGGCATATCCTACATATAAGGCCACCATGTCAGTAAATAGATTTGAGGATATAAGGAGAATGATTAGATTTGATGACAGGCGTACCCGTGAAGCACGAAATGCAGATGACAAACTTGCAGCTGTTCGTTATGTATGGGAACTATTTCTTGACAAGTGTAGAAATAGAATGATTCGCTCACAGTTGACGAACAGCTAGTCCCATTCCGTGGAAGATGCAGCTTCACCCAGTATATGCCCTCTAAACCAGCCAAGTATGGCATAAAAATATTTTGGTTATGTGATGCTACATCTGCATATGCTTTAGACGGAATTGTTTACACGGGAAGGAAGCCGCATGAACCTATTCAGAAAAATCTTGGATTGAATGTGGTGAAAGATCTTGCTAAAAGCATTGAAGGATCATCAAAAAATATTACTGTTGACAACTTCTTTACTAGTGTCCAGTTGGCAGAAGAGATGCTTCAGAAGCAAATTACAGTGGTGGGAACAATCAAACAAAATAAACCAGAAATTCCTAATGAGATGAAACCATCAGCCTCAAGAGCGATTCATTCCTCTTTGTTTGCATTTAGAGGTGACATTACAATGGTGAGTTATGTTCCCAAAAAGAAAAAATCTGTAGTTCTCATTAGCACAATGCATCACGACAGAAACATTGATGAAACTCATGCAAAAAAGAAACCAGATATAATAAAGTTCTATAACTCTACGAAGGGTGAAGTAGATCAAATGGACCAGAAAATTCGTTATTACACTTGCAAGAGACAAACAAGAAGATGGCCATTTGCATTATGGATGAATATGATGGACGTTGCAGCAATGAACAGCGAAATTTTATTTTCCGCCCAACATCTGACATACCATAGTGGAAGAAGTGATAAAAAGCGTTTGTTCCTAATAGATTTAGCAGAGGAAATGGTAAGACCACTAATGGAACTTCGTATTCAGATCCCTAATCTTCAAAAGAAAATCGTTGATGCCATGCAAAGATGTGGTGTTCAGAAAGATGTCATATTGCCGAACCAACTACCTGTTTAAGGAAAAAGAAGCTGCAATTATTGTCCATATAATATACACAGGAAAAGTGCTATGACATGCATTAAATGTAAAACCAACATTTGTAAGGAACATAGTGGCGTTCTTTGTGCTTCTTGTTTGTCACATGTTGAAAACTAAGAAAAATGCAGTTTTATGTGAACAATGAATAATAACTTTTTGTCAAAATATTGCCTATATACATAATATTGTGAATAATGAGTATGTCTTAATTGAAGAAATTGGTTGTAATAAATGTTATAAAATGTAAACTGCAACTTATAAGTGAATTAATTAATAAAATGTTAATCAGGCCCACCAGATCCTGTTACTGTATCTTAGGAATCTTTCAATATGACAGTAAATTTGACAGAAATAAATTTAACTCCAAAAAATTATTATATGAAAAGACGAAAATTTAAAATTAGGCAGGGCCTTGGAGGCCCTGCATATGCATTCATGTGTGTTTTCGGCACCATGCATCCTAGGGTTAATAAGGTGTAACTCTAACAGTTACGCGAACGAAATTGAGGACAACTACTATTTAATTAATGATTGTTAATGACTGTAATGTGTGGCAGATAAAAGAAAATTTTTGAAGGAAGGGGTGAATGTTTATTGTTATGCTATCTTACGTTCAGCATAACGTTGTAAGAATTGGGATTTTTAACTCAGCAATTCGTTATGAGTTGGTGACTGATACAGCATGTGTTGCGACCGGGATGAGATGTACTGCCTTATAAACAGAATGATGTTTAAAAGAAGGAGAAACCTGAATGTTCTCAAGCTTATTCTGCCTTGGTCGATTATTGTTAATGTTATGATTGATTAAACTGAAGAAATTAATTTTATTTGTCATTTGGTGTAAAACTAATTGTGCGATGAAAATCGAGTGCAACCATAATGCTAAATCTGATACTCCTGTTCCTGAAAACCTACCACCTTTTATTTCAGAAAAAAAATAGGTTACGCAGTAACGAAGTTATAGGTCAACTATAAACAGAGGGATTTAAATGTTGTGCGCTTCTTTTTTCAGTGCCCTGTAATAACAAATAAACTTTTTTTAAGAAAATTTGGCAACTTTTAAATTCAACCTATAGAAGCTTGGCAACATGGAGTTCCGTAGCATTGATCAGATGTTGGGATCACGGATTTTTATAAAATTTTGAAGTCATGTAAAAAGACCCGTAATACTCTGTCACAGTAGAAAGGTGTGTGAATCAAGCATTCTCAACAAAACCGATCTGAACATATTTCTGTTAGCTTTTGTAACTCCTAACATTGCTGTAAATTAAAATGTCGCCCTTTCGTGTAAGATTCCAAGAGAAGCGATGATTGAAGCAAAATCATGTTAAGTTGGAAAACGGTTTGGAAAAATCTCAGCCTTCAGGTTCTACACAAATCGATAAGTATTGTATATGATGCGTTAACAATGTTAACAATGTTGGTGGATATAAGAGACGATTTTATCGAGGCGGTGATACAGAAAACGACCAGTGTGTTATTTATAATTTAATTTCGTTCGGTCTCGATGAGGCCAATTTGAGAAATGGCACGAGCAACATTTATACCCCAAATAAACATATGTTATAAACGTACCAATTTCTAATACAATATTGAATATTTATTTGGGTGCCATCCCTTACATGAGAAAACAAAAACATTAACACAAAAAGTGAACAAACATCGAAAGTGCAAGTATGAATACTTGGAAAACATCGTTCTGTCGGACCATTAGTCATTTAAAAAAAAATATATTTAATGTTTAAAGTCATGAAGCACTCCTATCTGACAAGTTACCGTCCAGCATCGAAACGGGTTTTTAATCGTAGAAACTTTCATGGAAATTTACACATTCCCAATGCTACAAAGTCTTCAAGCTACGCGTAAAATGAATCCGTACACGATTAACAAATTACCAAACTGGATTCTACGCTGTATCTTATCCGACCAATGCTTTAAGAAAGAAACAAATAGCATTAAAAAACCAAAGAAGAACTAACTCTAGACTGCAAATTGGTGAGAGATTACTTTGCCACATGTCTGTGTTCTCTCTTGTCCAGCGGGTGAAAGATGGCCTCTTTTGTTCACTGCGGCCCACCTTCAACATTTTTCCATCCCGCGAGATTCATCACACTTTTACAACATATATTTATTTTATAGTTTTATAATGTGAAAACCAATGTATTAAAAAAATATATTATTTGTGAATCCATATATACAAAAATTAACTGTCGAAATCATTAGAAAAGATTAACTTTGATTTTAAAATAATATTCTTGCTAATATATAATTTTATTTGAAGCCCGTGGAGTTATTATACAGATCCAAACTGGCCCGCATTATCATTTGCGTTGGCCACCCTTGCGTTTACGGCCTCTGTTGGCGGCAAATCAACCGGCCAGTGGCAGGCAGCACATGGAATTATTATTATTTAAAAAATAAGCTCGACTTAAATTATTCTTCTGTGCGCATTCACGCAGCTCGTTCTGGATTGGCCTGTGTTGTCTAGCCTTGTCTTCGTGCGCCGGCGAAAACAGTGCTCCTTATGTCAATGCGCGCAGGTGTCGGAATAAAAAGCCCCGTTAGACATGCGGGTGTCATTGCTACCCCGGTTCTCAACTGCGCTCATGTGTTTAAAATATTCTCTCATTGCACCTTAAATGTTCTCACCTTTATATTGGACATAACAAAATAATTATCTTGTCTCACCTGCAAAGGTGTTATTATTGTTCGTAATAAATGATGTCATTTATTGATTGCCCTTTCCTCTTATTATTAAATATTGCATTGATTAAATGCAATATGGGGTTTTTATCCACTACAGACTGGTTTTACAAAGCTTTAGAGTGAGACTCCAATTTTTCTCGTCCAGTAAGGAAACCGACATTCTATCCACTAGGTAAACAGAACTTGCGATAAGTGTATCGTTACCGTTATATAAACGCAAACCAAAAATTCGAGAAATATCAAATTGACCTTTTTTGAAAATGCTTGACAGTAAAATCCATCTTATCTTCTACATGTACCTAAAATCTGAGAAAAATCCGTGTCGCCCGGTAGTCTCCTACGAGAGATAATAAATGTAGTTCATGACTGGGGGCTGATTTTGATTGTCTCAATGTAACTAATCTAGTGGGTGATGACTTTTCTACAACTAACAGTGTTGTTTTGGATGTTAGACACGAAATATAGCAGGTAACTCCGTATATAATATTTGTGTAGTTTCCACTCTCAGGGATAAGTAACAGTTACTTAAGATAGCAGTCTCGCAGATGTGAAACAGTTACTGTTTCACATCTGCGAGACTGCTATCTTACAACATAAGAGTGATCGTGTACAATTTAATTCAAATTTGGGGTACGGCGTTTCAGCCATCGTTATTACATAAGTTAGGTTGTTTTCCGCATAGTCAATTGCTGTGATGGTCACAAATTTTCGACTCAAGCAGAGTGGTCTTGGAGAACTGTTCTGGATGATCAACTACAAATATAGACCCTCTGCTTTATTGAGGATCAAACATAAGTTGTCCGAAACGCAGTCAGACTCTCTACTGACCAATGAACTACGAATTAAAAACACACACAAAAACACACCAAACACTCAAGAGCACACAAGAAACACGCAAAAAACACAACAAATACACAAAAACAACGACAAACAATTTTCAGAACTCTTGCTGAATATTGAAATTATCGATTTACTTCATTGTATAGGTTATGTTAGGAACTTAACAATCCTGCTGATTTAACTACTGCTAAATTTCTTATTAATTTGTGTTGGTTTAAAGTTTGCCAAACCTGTTAATAGTTAAGCTGTTTGTTTCTGTTGGACGCAAGTTTCTTTTATCTCACATCTTCCTAAATCAGCGATATAAATGCAGTTGATACACTAAAACAATTGTAGCATACATGTCACATATGATGAAACTCAGAAGCGTTTTCTCGTGTAGACAGGTCCTTTTTCAATTGGTATTTCCTGGCCCTGAGCTTCTATTAAACTATATAGTTTGTGGAAATGTCACTGAACCATATTCTGTTCTGGACCTTTCCGAGAGCACAAACCGAAGTAATTGTGGTTCACTGAATAGCGTTCAGGATGCTCATAATTCCCGCTCCTCGTTATTTCGCACTGCGTGTGGTCATTACATGCGTCTGATGACCACTGTTTGTGTATGCAACAACTGTGTGCTCATAATTACCACGCCAACTCTTTCTCTGGCCCCACTCCCAACTTAACAAAAGGTCGTAATTTCTAACACACAAGAACATATAAAACCTCGAGTAATAACTTTCTGCCAACGGAAACGAATTCGTACTATTCACAAACGAGAAAAATGGAGAAGCCACAGCAACCGTCGAAATTACGAGGTGAGTTGACTGATGTTTATTTTTGTTTATGGCTTTATGACTAGTTGACGTCAAGGTCAGTAGAGGTGGGAAAGGACTAGGGAAAATAAACAGAAAGGAGTTTGGCCATGGCCTTCTGAAGGAACCATACCGGCATTCGCCTGGAGCAACTTGGGGAAACCATATAAAACCCAAAACAGAACATTTTAGATGTACCAGTGCCGAAAAAGTAGGATTCTACCAATGTTTAAGACCTACAACATTTGAGATCAAGGCTGTAGTACACAATAAAATAGATCAAATTAATCTAAAATTACTGTTGTTGCTACATCTCTTAATCAAGTCTAGTACAGGTGCTCCCTAAAAGAATTTATTTTATGCTAAACTGGTGATTGTAAGTAGTATGGTGACTTACTTTTCAAACAAAATGTAAAGAATATCTGAATTTTTGCTATTTCAGTACATTACGCTACCTGGTGTGGGTATTCATATTTAAGCACTTGAGTTCATCGATGTCATATGTGAAGTCTCTAAAAGGCAGAATTCAGATCTTGGTTGCAACATTAGAATATTTTCAGACGAGTTGTAACAAAGCAGTTGATTTTTCCTTTCATAACGAGAATACATATTTTTCTAAAATGTGTATTAATTTTGAATTCTTTTGTTTTCCTGCACTTAAAACTGTCTTTTGCTTAGTTTTGGAACGATGTCGTAATTAATACATCAGCAATAACAATTTGACTATTCGTCAGTCGTACGTTAGCTAGGATCTTATTTACGTTTGATTAAGAGTTTTGTGATTGGCTGTGTAGTATTATGACCTGGTGAGCGACTTTCAATTTTGCCCCGCACTCCGCTTCTGTGGTGGTTTAACGTAATATTCGAATCACGGATAGTCCTGCAATATCTTATGTGAACAATGCTAAGGCCATAAAAATTCCTCGACGCCAGTTGATATGAAGCCAGAATTTCAAAGTGCGTACTTTAACCACTGAGCAACCATACCATTGACCATATCATATTATTATCTCAGCAAAGTTTCGGTGATGATTACTACTGGTATAAATCAGTATGGATTGTCGGATTCATATTTCACGTATCACTTTTTAACGAGGATTGTTACTTAAACTCGTTGAAAAATTAAAACTACGTTTATCTTTTAACTGTTTTCTTTGATGAAAAAATAACGCACGAGCTTTCTTATAAATATAGAACAACGTGTCTAAGTCTGTAAACAGCAGTCATTTCGACGATTACCTAATCGTTTAGCAAAAGTAATATTTTTTTTAAAAAAAAGTTTGGTAACAGTTAATATTTTGAGGGAATGAAATCCGGAGATCCTGGAGTGATGAGTAAGAACTTCGCAACGTAAAAGTAGCGATTTAGAGATACACAATTGCAGAAGTGTGAGATGATGATTTGTAGTATAACACAATTTTGTTTTAATTTAATTTAATTGCAATGGAGCACACGCTCCAGTGGCAATTTCCTACACACCCAACTTCCTCCTATCATGCACCCACCTACATTTGCCCTCTACAAATTTTAACTTTAAATTCTTTTAACGATTTCGGTAAGTTATTCATTATTTCCCTTGGTAACTCATTCCAATCCCTAACACCCTTACCTAAAAAAGAAAATCTTTCCACACCCTTGTGCCTGAAAACGAGTGCCAGCTTGTGGTCATGGTCAACTTTTCCCTTCCATGAACTACTTTTCATACCAATTGCAATTTCTTTCCATGCCTCATCGCCAGTATACGCCCTGTACACTCCCATGACCCCTCCTCATCTTCCTCCTGTCTTGCAATGAGTCCCATTCCAGCTCCTTTATCATATCCGTCACTGATTGCATTCTGCGATAATTTCCAGAAATAAATCTTTGCACCTTCTCCAACTCCTGTATTTGATACTCAAAATGTGTGTCCCCCATATTCGAGCAATGGTCTGACCAAAGTTTTGTAACCCAATTCCTTTACTTCCCTTGTGCATCCCCTCATCACTCTCTCCAACAAGTGCAGAATTTTGAAAGCTTTTCCTACCACCTGTCCAATGTGTCCTGCCCAGTTAAGCTTGTTATCAAATGTAATGCCAAGATATTTACATTTCAAGTCTTCAGCAAGATATTCTTTCCCCACCTTATATTCATAATTAACCTTTTGTTTTCTATTTGCGTATCTAATTAGCTGACTCTTCTTTGCATTTATCTTCATCCCATGTTTACCAACCCAACTAGATATCCTGTCCAGATCACCCTGCAACATACAGTCCTCTATCATTTTGATCCATTTATACAGCATTATGTAATCTGTAAACAAGCTAATTTCAGATATTAAACAATTAACACAATTATTCATTAGAATAATGAATAGCAATGGTCCCAATACGCTACCCTGTGGCACTCCCATTTTTACTTCCACTTCCTTTGATACCGAATTTCCTACCTTAACTTTCTGTTTTCTACCCTTTCATAAATCTTCTACCCAGCAAATCACTTTCTCATCCACTCCAATAGTTTTTACCTCATTTACTACCATTTTGTGGCTTACTCTGTCAAACGCCTTTGAAAGATCTAGTGCTACACTATCAATTTGGCCTCCCTTGTCCATTTCATCTGAAATATCTTGCATATATATCACCAACTGAGATTCGCATGAATATCCTTGCCTGAACCCATGTTGCCTACTTGAAAACCACTTACGTTCCTCACATACATTTCTGATGTGGTTGCATATCAATCTCTCCTTTAATTTACCTACCACTGAAGTCAAACTGATTGGCCTGTAATTTTCGATTCAATTTCTCACCCCTCCTTTATGTACTGGTACTACTATCGCACTTTTCCAGTCTTGTGGTAAGCAGCAAGTATCCAGACTCAATTTAAATAATATTTCAAGATAAGGTACAATGTCACATCCGGCTATCTTTAAGGTATCAGCAGTAATATTATCTACACTAGCCCCCTTATGTTTTATCAGTTTGCTAATTACCTTCATGATTTCTTCATTTTTTAGTATCTTCATTTCTAATCGTATTGTTAAGCTCGTTCTCCGAGTTAGAGCTTCCCGTTTCAGATTCATTGTCCCTAATGCTCTCAATAAAGCAGTTACTTAAAATCTCTGCCTTTTTAAAATCCTCAGTAACTACTTCTCCACCCTTATCTATAAGCGTCTCTACACCCTCCCTTCCCCTCAGTTTCCTGATATAGCTATAGAAATTTCTAGATGCATCAGTCAGTGGTCCTCCTGTATTGACAATACTCTTCATAAACCCATCTTTGGCCACTTTGTTTGCTGTTATTAAATCCTTGTTTAGTTGTTTCAAATATTCCCTACTACCCTGCTGTGTCTTAACTCTGTTATGTTCTCTTCGTACCAACTTCTTTAACCTCCTCACTTCCCTATTATAGTACACAGGTTCTCTACTTCTCTTTATTTTCTGCTTTTTTTCGCGCAGTACGGTCGACTTTCTTTTTCTTTGTAATTTAAACTATCCAGCAAAGAAACGTAATTATTTTGCACTTATCAGGGAAGCACATGAAAATTATGCAGCAAGCATCGTGGAAGATGGGGCCATTACTTGTTCGCATTAAGAACAGTTTTAGGTTTATTTGTTGCAGATTTTTAGTTTCAGGCTGATAGTAATTAAGCCATGTTTTGTCCACTGTTACTAGATGATCGAAAAGTACCTCAGAAACTGCTGAAACAGTTTCAAACTGTCCTCGCTAAGGCCCTTCTCACACGACGCTACTCAAAGGAAGCGGAACTGAGCATAGACTGAAATTACTAACCAGTTACTTACCGATGTTCTCACACGGCGTTACTCAGATCTCTGGAACTTCAGTCACTAGTGTGATTTGAACAAGGTGAAGATTTCTTCTGATTCAGATGAGGATATTATATTATTCAAAGAAGGAATAGAATATTTAAAAAAAAAGATATATAAATAAAAGCTTTTGCCTGCAAAGCTACGAAGTGATGAAAATACCAACGATTTCTCGTTCTATTTTGTAGGCGATGAAGCATTGGCTCTTACGCAATATTTAATGAGACCATAACGACAAAGAACTCATGAAACTCAAAGAGAGTATTTAATTATAGACTTGATAAAGGGCGAAAAACTATGGAACGTACATTTGCCATGATGGAAAAATTTCAAGTGTTTACAGTCCCATACTATGTAATGACCCACAAAAAGTTATTAATGTAGTAAAATCAGCTTACATATTGCATAATTAAGTCAGGAGTGGGGAAGGAGTTCCGTACAGTCCGAATAAATTTTAAAATAATGTAACGTCAAACCACACGTAACACCGCTGTCACAACTTAAAATAAGTTCTCGTTCATCAGCATATGACATCAGAAATTATTTAGCCAGTTACTTTATTACTCCACAAGGAGCGCTTCCTTGGGAATGGAATTATATTACGTAATTTAATTTAATAAAATTAAATCTGAGGTGTTTATATAAAATATTGTCCATTACTATGTTTACATAGCTGATAAATTAGCTTTCTGTCCGATAACATTCCATGCTTTATCTGTGGCATCTTTCCGTGAATATTCACTCGATTTGTAGTCATATAAACACTGATGTTTCTCAGTTTCAGCAACAAGCTTTAAATTAATTGACTGATCCGCCATTTTTGTTGAAAAACTGGTTGGTTGGTAACTAACAGTGCGGAAACTGGCACGCAACGTCCTTTAGAACCAATCACGGACGCGTTATGGACTGGTTACCAACTGATCACACGGATGTGAGCTTCCATACAAATACTAGTTCAGTTACTGAACAGAAACTCATTGGTGATTTGAATTAGTAATTGGTTTCTTTTCAGTAGCGCAGTGTGAGAAGGGCCTAAGACTAACACGTTCATGCTGTGGCTGGAAAAATGTCACCAATATAGCGGATATTTTTCCTGAGTAATAGCATTCGTTCAAAATATTATATTGTTATTCATTTGAAACGCCAACATTAGCAGATTCAGACATTTTTTCTGATGACCATAACAATGTCAAGAACTATTTAAGTAATTTTTTGATCCTCAACAGAATTTTCTAGAAATTCATAGTCATCTGGATTCAAATGGCTACATCGGAACTTGCTAAACCTCTTATTAACGGTTCTAATTAAGGCGTGAACTTGCCAAATTACTTATTAAGCTTAACTTTGGTTTTCTGAGTTGTTTAAAAATGTAATTTTTAATTTGTTCACGAATTTTGCTATCACAAATCACGGAATTGATTGATTCAAATGAATGACAAGCGCATAGTAATAGATCTTTTTGATTGCAACTGGTGTTCAGTTTTCTAACAATTGGCGGAAACTAAACATAATCTATGTTCCTGAAATAACAACAATATAAGGTTGAAAAATTAGTACTAGGTTCTGAAAACCTAGAGTATTAATGTAGTGGACCATTGGACACGAACTTAGGAATTGGCCTAAATATAGCAAGTATTTACAAACAGAATTTATGCAATGTTTCGGCTCATTTTCTGTTGTACAACTATAAAGAATGTGTGAAGAATATATTTTACTTCACTTGGTTGTAGAAAACTGGTTAGATGCAATAGATAATAGCAGTATTTTTAGACCTTAGGCGAGCATTTGAAACTGTAAACAGGGAACTGTTGTTAAAAAAATTAAAAAATATGTATAACATCAATGGGGAGGTTTATGATTGGTTAGAAAATTATTTAACAAAGAGGTAACGGAGGGTTAGATTCAATAAGGTTCTATCAGAAGAAAGAGAAGTGAAACATGGAGTCCGCCAAGGTAGTAAACTGGGTCCCTTATTATTTATATTGTATATAAATGATCTGACAGAAATACTAAAGAATTGTAAAATTCACATATTTGCAGATGACACACTAATTTATTATTGTGGGAATAATCTAGAAAAAATGATGCAGCTAATTAATAAAGAGTTAAAATTAATTAATTAATGGCTATATAAATATTTGTTAACTCTGAATGTGGCAAAAACAACATGTATGGTGATGGGGAAAATTTTTTTAGGGAACAGGCAGAGGCACTGCATTCTGTTGTGATTAATGGAATTAAAATTAAGTGGGTTCATAATTATAAATATCTTGGTGTATTCATTGATAATAAGCTTAAGTTTATAGATCATGTAGATTATATAAATAAATAAGTAGTAAAAAAGATAAATTTAATATACAAATTAAGAAAAGTGTTATCTAAACCAGGTAAACAGCTATTGTTTAAAGCAATTGTTCTGCCTCACATAAGATACTGCTCCACAGTATTAATCATGGCAAGCAAAAGAGAAATTATGAAATTGCAAAATTATTTTAATAAGGGAATGAGGGCTGTTCTGAATAAAAGAAGAACTGAAAATGTCAGTAATATGTTTAAGGACTTAGGATATTTACATATTGAAAAGGAAATAATTATAGATGTACTGACTTTTGTATATAAGTTGGAAAGTAGGTTATTACCGAGATATGTGACTAGATTAGTACAAAAGAATAATGATGTACATAATTATAAGACAAGGCAGTCAAACAATTTCCATTCGACTTATAATAACAGTAGTAAAGCACAGAAAACAGTGTTGCACAAAGGATTAAAAATATTTAAAAAATTATCTGATGAAATAAAAAGGACCAGAACTGTTGTAAGTTTTAGAGAAAAGCTGGGTAAATGGTTAGAGGAAAGAGATTGTAATATTTTCTTGTGAAGAAGTTAATTGAAATTAACACCTTGTTTGCTTTTGTTTTTTCTCTTTTAATGTTGAATATGATGTATGAAATGTAATTGTATATAAATATTAGCCATAGGCTATTTGAAAATAAATAAATAAATTCATGGTTATTTAACAAACTATCTATTTCAGGGATGGCGATCCAATGGCACGCGGCCAAACAGTTTGGAAACGGCGTTATTAGGTCTAAGTACGTACATAATCGATAAAAGTAATTTATATTATAATCAACATAATTTAAGAACATAGTAACAAAGTTCATTGTGAAAGAAACTACCGGGGCCGGAACGACTACAGATTCCGCAAAAGAGGAGGATTTTGAGAGAATTTTTTAACGGAACGGACTGAGTGAGCAAACGCAGGCGGCGCGGCGGCGGGAGGGACGCTGAGCTGACTTACTCACTTGTAAGTTTTTGTTGACGACGTTGACTGGTTTCAACAGTTACGCATAGTTCTTGCGGTTTTTAAACTAATTTCGTTAAATCATCTTCTTGTTTAAGTTTGAGTTATATTTAAACTTATCAACATGGCTAGTTTGAAAAGATAAAAAAAGGAAGAAAGTGCAAGATTAGTGTAATAGAAAATTTCAACCTTGGTGGGCTGAAAATGGCATGATTAGTAAAGGTGATAAAGTGGTGTGTGTTTTACGTTCTGGAACAGTGGTACGTATTATATGTAAAACGGCACTATGAAAGAAATGCAGATCTGTTTGTCAAACAAAACAATTATCGTTATGTTAGATGTAATTCTTGTTTATGAGGCCAAACTGCAAGTTTTCTGTAAATATAATATTTCCAACAATTACAAGTAATTGCCAGATTCGAAAAAAAAACCACTAGAGATTTGGATATACCCGAAAAACTAGATCAGTTAAAACTCACTGAAGAGTTATCTTAGGTAATTAATTCTTCAATTGAAGAATTTTCATCGAAATTTTCCCAGTTCAAAGAATGATCAGAATCATTCAAGTTTATTCTGCATCCTGATGAGACTTCACCTGATAAAATGAACTTGTGTAAATTTTACTGGTTGAAAATTGAAGAAATGAAAATGCGTTTGTTTGAGTTTCAGTGTAGTTCAGTATGGACTCAAAAATTCATTGAAATCAGGAAGGAGTGGGAATTAAGCGAATTATCAAGACTATCAAATAATATGAGTAAAAAATACCTTAATTATGGATACTTGGAATTCAATTCCAGACACATTTAAAAATTTGGCTTCTGCTGTCTTAACAATATTTCATCTACCTGTGCCTATGGTTCATTATTTTCAGAAATTAATAACATTAAGGACTCACTTCGAAACTTTTTTTTTCAGATGACTCCACTTCAGCTTGCATTCTGATAGAAGTAATAAAATATGAACCTAATATAATTTATTTGGCTACTAATTTGCAACAACAGAAGTCGCACTAGTTTCAGCTATTTAAATAAACACAAAACTGTTGGTATTATTATTGATTAATATAAAAAAGTATATTTCTGGTTGCAAATACAAAATTTTAACGTGACAGTATTTAGTTTTATTAGTTTTCGTATTAATTACTACGTCATGATAGTTTGATTGCAAGGACTTCATTTAACATTTCTTTAGAAAAAAATGGCACCTAGACCAAATAAGGTTCGCAATCCCTGACCTACACTTACTTTTAGTCTTATTGAACTTGTAACAAAACTTCACTTTGTTGTTAAAATTTTAGCGTCTGAAAATTCTACTGTCTTCAAATGGAAGTGTCCTCAATAATGTCAACAACTATTTTGTAATTTTTGGTCCACAACAGAATATCCTAGAAGTTCATAGTCATCTTAGTTCTAATGGCCACATCGAAACTTCCTAAACCTCTTATAAACGGTTCTTGGATTAAACTGTTTAGCTATTAATTAACGGCAAATGAATACTTTGTTCTGAAAAATATGGAAAGCCATTTTACACTAGAGGCAATCGTTCGGAATAATTGACCACACTTACAGGAGTAGAAGTTTGGCTTAGTTCGCGATGTAATTCCCTACTACAGGAATGACTTCATTTCAGCGTTTCGCTATTCCTTCATAGCGTCTGCATACGAAGGTTTCTTATTACGCTGAAGCAATTGTGTTCCAAGCAGTCATCAGTTCAGAAACGCTAGGCTTTCAAGAATTCCTTCGGGACTTACTTACTCTGAGACGGCTAACTGCAATAGGAAAGTAATTCCGTAAGGAGAATTTCGTCGTGAATTGCGTAATGGAAACCAAATGCCTTTGCCAAAGCAGATCATTTTTGTCGTGCATACGACTTACAACGCATGTCCGCAAAATGTAAATTTAGAAAATAATAATTATTTCTTATTGGCGTTAATGGATACTCCAAACAGAAATGTTTGTTGCAAATTCAAACAGACGATGCCACCTCTCGTCTCCTCCCCAAAAAACTCGGGTACCCTCTATTAAGGTCGAATTCTAGTAACTGTAGTTCCCAAACGCGTTGGCCTATCAAGTTGTTAAGTATTTAAATAGATGCAATATCTGAATAGCATGTTTAGCATAAAAAAATATAATTATTTTTTATTGCTACGTTAAGATGGGCAGTATTTAAAAAAAAATTGCTGCATGAAATACAAGTAAATTAAAAAAAAAAAATAGTAATAATAACTGCCGTGAATGCATCGCCTGTAGTGTGAGGAATCCAAAAAGATGCCACTTGCTAATGTAGAAAGGGATATACCAGATATACCTTTCTCAGACCAAAACACAATCAGCGATTTATACCATAGCAATACTCTAATAAATATTGAATCGGGAAACAATTAATATTGTTGTTTTATGATTGCTGGTCTACTGTAACAATATCAGCGGATAGCTCTAGTTTATAAATGTCGCTTTGTTGAGCAATTTCTAGATTCTGTTCTTCGAATCCAAAATAAAATATTGCGTTACTAAATTCACCTAGAAAAACGCAGCTGTTCCTATAGTTTAACACAATTTGTTTTATTGTTACTAAGTAGGCAGTCTGGAATCTCTTATTCTACGTATGAAGGCTTAGGTGTAAGACAGACGAGGCGGTTTCTACCGCGCGACGTTCGATTCGGCGGTCAAGTCGACGCATGGCCCAATGTAATGCAATAAAGCAAACCAGACGACGCTGTTCGTGCCACACTCCTCTACACATGGTTCTGCTCGTTAACGACGCATACGATTTTGCTTTGAGCTTGTGTGCGTTTTCGCCGCTATTGTGTTTTCGCTCGCGACGTACCGCAGTTTGGATTTCTCGCTGTAGGGATAGTAGGCCACACGGCCCTCTCCCGCTGAGAGGAACCCCCTGGCGTGAGTTTTAGGGTTGTCACTGGTCCTTGGAACCTAGCGGTGATAACACGGGACCAGTACAACATTCCTGCTAGGTGCCAGCAGCAACAATGGACAACAATGGAGATGTCCTTCAATCTTCTGCGGCGGTCGGGCCTAACGCTCCTGCACATCTCACCTCGCCGGCCTCACAGATAACTGAGCTGACTGTCATAGCAGAAGACCAAGTTAATATACCTACTCTGCATCTTGCAGAAGGTGAAGATATAGATACAACACAGTTTGATTCAAGTATGCTCGCTATCTTAGAGGATCATGAATCTCGTGCCTCCAAGAGAAGCATCACACCACCGCACCGGCAGGAGGAAAAGCTAAACTCTTTATAAAGGAACAAAGAGGTCACAACAATAATGGCAACAATACTGGTGTTAGTGTTCCAGCCTCAAAGTTCACCCTGGCATGCAGAGATAAAAGAACTGTCAAAAAGGGAGCCCAAGCTGCACCATCAGGTAGCGGTATAAAGAATTCTTCCCAAACTAACCGCAAAGCAAAGATGGTTCTGGTCCAGCCCGATGGAGAGGACTTTGTGCTGGCTGATCGTACCAGTAAGCCTCCACCATCCCTAGATCCAGCCATTACAGAGGTCAGCAACCCGTTTGACCTACTAAATCATGATGAACCCACACAAGAACAACAGCAGCAGCAGCAAGATCAACAATCATCACAACAAAGGCACCAAATACCACCCATTGTTGCGCAGTTCAAGAACAGTTACAAAGAGCAACATCAGTAGATTAAAGGGACTTTACAAGGTAAGCCCTTTCAGGCAAAATCTGCAGGAGGCGAAAAAGTCAAATTGACTTTTAGCACAACTGATGACTACCTAAATATGACCGCAGCACTTCAGAGGAAGGGAATACCTTACTACACTTTCCCCTCAGCTGCAGAGAAAATACTAAAAGTAGTACTTCGAGTAATGCCCTCAAATCTTCCAACGGACGACGTCAAGGAGGAGCTGGAAGACCTTGGCTTTGACATACGCACAACGGCTCAACTAAAGAGACGCGGCAGTTCAGATATTATGCCTCTTTTTCTGGTGGTCCTGCCTGACAGGTCCCAGAACAGGAAAATATACGCGGTTGAGTACCTAATGTCTCTGCGCATATCTGTGGAGAAATTGAAAACGTCCAATGGCCTTGTTCAGTGTTTTAACTGCCAGGCCCTAGGACATGTAGCTCGTCATTGTAATATGTCATCAGTGTGCGTCAAATGTGCTGGTGCACATCTATCTAACGATTGCACCATCAAGAGATGTGGAAGGGAACCTAAATTCGCAAACTTCAATGGAAGCCATGTAGCCAGCTACAGCGCTGTCCTGCGTTCAAGAGGGCCCGAGACCACCATCGAGGGATCATTTCTGCGCAAACAAAAGAGCGGCAGGAAAAGAATGATCGGAAAAAGACCATAGACTCCGCAGCCAAACAACCGCCTGCGGCTGTCCAAACTAGATGTCAACAAACCAACAAGAACATGCACCAGAATGGGAAGAACTCTCCCCCTGGAAAGAAAAAACCACAACAGAAAACTGGGCAAGATCCGCAAACCTCAAGTAAGAAGAACAACATTCAACAGGCATCAAGCCAAAATTCAGATATCGCCTATGCAACAGCTACTGTTGGTAAAGATAAAACTAAACCATTACAAAAGGACAATAGGACAACACTAACAGAGAGGACAAGCCCCTATAGGCAAACCTGCCAGCAATGTTGCCACTCCATGCCCTCACCCGAAGCAGCAAGCAGCGGGACGATGGACCAGCTATTGAATATTGTAGGCAGCCTGCTCAACATGCTAACATCACTCATAGCTAAGTTTGATCAATTAGCCGCGGATATAAAATCTGCAGTAAACTCAGTTCCAGCAATCGTACAGCCAGAGACATCCCTGACCCACAATGGATAGGATGCACATTCAGGGATTATCATTGTGCGTTTGGAATGCCAATGGCATCCATCAACAACTCGGTGAGTTTAGACAGTTCTTGCGCGACGAAGACATAGATCTATATATAGTTTCTGAAACTCACCTCAAACAAGGCCTCCACGCCACAGTAGCAAATTATTGCTGCTATCATTATGACAGGCCAACTGCAGGAGGGAGAGTGGCGATATATATCTAGCGTGGCATCCCTCGTCACGAAATACTATCGCCACAAACGGAGCAACTGGAATTAAGAGCCATTGAAGTAATGACCACAACTGGACAAATCACAGTTGTATCCGCATACAGGCCGCCGCGGAGACAACTGATAGGATTTCGACCGCCTACTCTCCATTCCAGGCAAGCTTATCATCGGAGGGGACTTTAACTCGAAGCACCCGGATTGAAATTCAAGACTAATAAACCCGGCAGGACAAAAACTCCACAGAATCGCACTCAGAAGCAACCTACAAGTCTGGGGACCTATTGAACCTACCCACTATCCGTGGAACGGAATACGACCTGACGTCTTGGACATAGAGATAACCAGGGGTATTGCTGGCTTCATCACTGCCCATACAATGAACCGACTATCATCTGATCACTATCCGGTCCTAATTGACATAGATGTGGATCATGGAGACCGGAAACGACTAGCCAAATTAACTACAACAAGACGAACTGGGAAGATTTCTGTAACATGATCACGGAATCCCTTCATCGCCTAAGACCAATAAATGCAAGGCAAATAGAGACCGCAATAAAACAAATATCTACTACTGTTGTGGAAGCGGAATAGAACTACACCTTCCTCGGCAACAAGACCCCCATCCCGACAACTGCCGCCACAACCGCCTAAACCTTCTCCTTCAGCTTACTAAACATCTTCTATTATATCCCTGCGCCTTCTTCTTCCTAACCCTTCTTTTAAACTCCGTATCCTAACTGTTCTCTTGCCTTTATAAATCTATGATAGAAGTCTATACTAATACTTCAATTCGAAAATATAGGCTCTTAGCACGAAATATTGCGATGCTCTCGTGTGAAACTGTAATATTGACTTTAAAAGTGTTTGGAACCGTTGGCGAGCCGAATTTGAACCGCTCGTGGCATCCTTGCAGTTCTGGTGGTCGCGTAGCTTAGGTGGGAGAGTGCCTAACTATGAACTGGGTGACTGGGATTCGATCCTCAACGAAGCTGAGAATTTTTCATCTAAGCAGAACGTTGGGAACGGCTCCCCAGGTCCACCGAGCCTGCTGTCCAATGAGTACCACGGGGGAAAATCAGCGGCAAGGAAAAGAATTGCCGGATCGTCGTGCTGCCCCCGTCACATCCATTCTAGTGCCAATGGTTGCAATGAGAATGTGGAGCTGTACCTCCGTGAATCCTACGGCAAGTGGTAGGAGCTGTAGGAATCTTGAGACTCTTTAACGTTAGCCGTCACTAAAGGGGCTCCCTTGAACTCAGCATCGCGTGATTTTTCTTTTGAGAAGACATGATGCCAAGACTGCATGTCAAATGATATTTCCGGTGGATGTGAGATGGTTCATGTTTCCATGGATCGTTGGAATTTCTTTGTGGGAAACAATTTCCACGATCGGGTGATGAGCTGATCGCGAACTGTTCTGTTCGCAAATGTACGTGCAGCTTTAAACCACTGTTAAGCCAGCGACGTGGCGAAAAATGCCCATAACTGTTCAAACTTGTTTTGTCACTGAATGCCCCCTTTCTGCTCTTTGCGGCTGCAGATACCTTCTGAGCGAAGCTTCACCAGTTATTGCGAACGCGGTGAATTAATTTCCGAACTATCGCTGCTGTCAACGGCTTGTAACGATATTTCGTTACTCTTGCGCCTTTACTGTACAATATCTCTGAACTTTCAGCAAGTTACACCATATTCAAAATCTATAATAGCTAAAAAAAAAAAAAAAGGCCCTGGTGACTTAACGATGTGCTGCAAGTTTTACGTGAAATGCCAACGGAAAATCAGCAATAGGAGAGTGTTCCGAAAGTGAGAGTTAGTAAGAAATAGTGAAGTTTCCAGAAATCGCCATCTTGCAAGCAGAAGAAATTTAGACGTGAGAGAGACGCATACTTAAATTCCCAGGCTTTCCAGCGACTTCATGCAGCCGACTACAGGTAGAACGAACTACGGGTGTTTTCGTTATTTACAGAGACTTGTTAAACGAATGGGCATTTGACAGATTATAAGAAATAATCTGGGCGTTGAAAATTAAAATGATGTTCCCCAGTAACAAACCGAGCTAAGACATCGTCTTCACTCTGCTTGTTACCCAAGAATGTCATATTAATTTAACAAGATACTTGGTCGGTGACTTCAACATTCGATACGTCATAAAGTGCTACAACTACCATTCAAATCCAATGATAAATGCTTACTCTGACGCTTTGAGACGAATCTATTCCTGTGTACCGGGATGGTTCCTTAAAAAATGCAATGGCCGAATTCCTTCCAGTTCCTTATCCCCAGGACAATCCCGCCTCTAGTGACCTCGACGTCGACGACACGTAAAGCCAAAAAAAAAGTTTATTCCTGCGTAAACCCGGACACCAAGAATGTGATTGTGATGCATGATAGCTTCAGCAAAGAGGTCACGAAAATACAACCATTTGTGAGCCGAAGGAACGAACGCCTGTTCAAATCTCCCTCCGACCATCCAGAAATGTACCGGTACATCTGTCACGATATTTTTTGAAGGTTATTGATAACTAGCTCAGTCCGCGACTTCATCACTGGCGATTCGAGCTTTGTGCTATTGAATCACAGACAAACTTTCAAGGAAATACTGGATGAGTAAGTAAATGCATAGTAGCAATCCTGATTTACTTTTTTCGTTTTCTTGGATCTCCTTCTTTCTTTCTGAATTGTGTGCAATACTTGAATCAAGTTTGAGCACATCATTTGTTTCTACATATTCTTGAAACTACCCACTAAGGGAAACTACTTGGATCAGTCTAGGAGAGAGGAGATTGGCTAGAAAGGGGGGTTGTCCGAGCCAACCTACGTAGGTTTTTAATCATATTATTTTTTACAGTTGAAATAAGATACAGACCACCACACTACAGCATGTGGATATTTATTTCCATCATTTAATTATCTCCGTATGTAATTTAGATATCCTATATAGACGACTAACAATGTTGGGCATGCGTGAGACTTGAAGTCATAGCGGCTAGCGTTCTGGCCTCCCATTCGGGAGGACGGCGGTTCGAATCCCCGTCCGGGCATCCAGATTTGGGTTTTCCATGGTTTCCCAAATCACTCCAGGCAAATGCCGGGATGCTTCCTTCAAAAGGCCATGGCCGAATTCCTTCCCATTCCTTGCCCCCGATCCTTTCCCATCTCTAAAGACCTCGCTGTTAGAGAGACGTTAAGCAGATAAAAAAAAAATTGTAGTCATAGCGTTGGGCTTTACGCGGCTAGCACATTTGAGCTAACTGACACGCGACGGCGCATTACAATTCAAAAAAATATTACACATACCCTACCTATACTCTAATTCGCTTACGAATTTCCGAGGAAGGAACAGTTCATATTGTTTTGATTGTTTGAAATAAAGCTGTTTTTATTCGGATCGCCCGCGTGTGACCACACCGATCGTTGTTAAAATAATTCTAATTTTGTTCTGTCAAGTAAGTTTTCATTATTAAATAAGTTATAAAAGTCTTTTAAGCAGATCAAAGAATAATTCCCTGGTAACGTAGAACGAAAGATGACAGAACTGCAGTAAAAGAAAACAAAAAGTGGAGCTCTTCTTAGTTTTTCAACATGACAGGTATAGTTTATTTCAATTTATCAGTGAAAGAACAGTGATCAGTGAGATAAGGAAAATGTTTGTAATAACACCTAAAAAGAAAATGATCATTGAATGTACAGTCGAGGACAAAATTCGCGAGACCCCTCACATTTCGATTATACTTCGTTCTGGACACGAATATTACACGGGAAAGAATAACTGGTAGGTGGTACACTAAATTCATGATATAATAGACCTTCATTTCCCGCTGATTTAACCCAAGACTAAAAAAACATGTCTCCGCGCGTAAAAGACTCGCTGACGAATAGGGATGAAGATCGGAGTTCTACAGTTCCCATTTTTACTTATAATAAGAATTGAAGTAACGAAATCAATTAATTTTCAAAGAATGACACACCTTTTTTAGAATGTTCGCAGCCGTCGCAGCACTCTTAATAAACAGCAACACTTCACTCGCAAATGCAGTTATATGACGAATGGTGAAAAAATTCGCTAAAATAAACACGGAAATATTTTTAGAACCGATAACAGAGCTCGAATCGACAAAGTGATAAATTTTTGCCCAGCAGCATTAAAAAATTGTGTGTGACTAACAGATGGTTTAAGAGTAAGAAGGAAGGAGTTTTACGAAAATACGCAAATGTTGCCTTAAGCCACGAAATACAAAGTAATTATACATGGATTCTTCACTATACGAACTACCTTATTTCTTTTTTCTCATCATAGTGTATATAGAAAGGAAGTTTATCGTGGTAGAACGAAGCAGCAGCCATTTTAACAGTATCAAAGATAATTAAGATAGCAAATACGTCTTCAATGTTAATTAGTTGTTTCAGATATTAAAGTTTAAAGAATGCAAGTAGGAAATCTATCTCCCGTTATTTTCAACTAGCACAGATACTTCATTAAAGTTGTGCGACGAAGCCTCATGAATGAGAGGTCAAGTTTTACCCTCGCATTCACGAGTATGCGCATTCAAACCCCGCCGGAAATCCAATTTTAGTTTTCCATGGTTTCCGTAAATTGCTCCAACTAAATAAGAAAAAAGTTGGTTCAAAATGCAGTAACAGAATTCTTTCCTGATTCCAGTTCCCACTACCCTCCTGCCTCAAATGATTGGCATCGATAACACGAAAAAAATACCTGTTGTCGATCGCAGTCTGGATTTATGTTATTCGACTACTGGCCTCGGTAGCGAAGTGGTAGGAGCGCTAGTTCCACTACGCCGAGGGTTCTCAGTCCCTCGTTATATTTTCCTTACTGTTTGACGATATCTAAATCATTAGAATGGGAAAGTGGCAGGGGGCAACTGATGGGAGGGAATTCGGCTGTGGTCTTTTGAACGAACCACCTGCCATTCATTGAGTCATTTCGATTAATCATTCCAAGCGTGGTGGATGAGCGGTAACGCTGTGATCTCTCATTCGGGAGGACGCAGGTTCGAATCCCCGTCTGGGCATCCAGATTTTAGTTTTCCATGGTTTTCCGAAATCACTCCAGACGAATGCCCAAATGCTTGATTTAAAAGGCCATGGCCGAATCCCTTTCTGTTCCTTGATCCCTGTCGTTTCCCACCTTTAAAGTCCTCGACGTCGCGAGGTGTAAACCCATAAGCAATAATAATAATAATAATAATAGTCGATTAATCATGCAGAGCTGAAATCTGAATTCGTGGACAAAGATTTGAATCCGTGACCTCCCGAACGCGAGGCTTGAATGTTGCCGCCACGCTAGGCCACCGGCCGAGGGCGTGGGCGTTCAAGTAGGTGTTGTGTACAGCTTTCGTCGGTTTTCAGCCGTTTGTGTAAAAACCATTTGGAAATACGTCAAAACACAGTATGATCACATAAAAGCGGAGTAGCTGGCTGAGTGACTATCGTGATGAAACACATTCATTTCTTTCAATTTTACTGGAACAAAAAAAATTATTAAAACACTATAAAAGCGGAAACCTAAAGACGATTGGCCCTCTTCCAGAACTTCTCACAGATACACCACACATGATTTTTTTTAAAAAAATCTAGGTTAGTGTCACTTATAATAGGGCTGCGGAGTAAAAATTATTTAAGGCTATTAAAATATAGAATTGTTAATTAGGGGCTGTCGTCAAGTTCCTTGTTGCACAGGGAGGGTGTTTAATTTCATCTGGCGTATTTTGGATGCCATTTATTAAGATTATGCTTGTCTGTGTAGGAATAATAAATCTTTCCCTGAATCCAGGAAACTAGAAACATGCAGGTCGAATGCACGCGTATAAGGAAGTAATGTATCTAACAGCCTATATGAGGAATTTTTTATTTATCAGTGAGTATGCGGAAGCGAAGCGTACTTGTTAAGTGGAATTCAACGAGATGTGTGAATTTGATCCTCCGTAAGCGAAATAACTCTCTTTTTGAATGAGAAGTACCTACTGATACAGTGAAAGGCATTTGACGAAAATGAAAAAGACGATTTCGTACGAAATATTTTTTTAAAAGTTACCTGGTTATAGTTCGAGAAAATATTAAAGTGTAATATAATACAGAATTAATATGAATTGTTTATTAAATTACTCATGAATTTCGTCTTCAGATTGTTCCCTCAGCATCTTTTAAACTTTCAGATCCTTCAATTAATATTAAAAATAGGTGTGTGAATATAATCCTCCAGGAACGTGGTAGTCAGCTTTTTTGTCGAAGACCTCCTGCTGATACAGTATTTGGCATTTGCAAAAAATGACAGAGATGATTTTTATGAAATGTTTATATTTCGAGAAACGACGAAGTGTAATATAACACTGAATTAACATATATTGGATATTAAAAAGTTATTAAAATTATTCCTCATGGATTTTAAATTCAGAGTACTCTAAAGGCATCATGGAAATTATATATTGGTACTGCTTGCATTAAAAATAAATTAATTATATTCCGTAAATATTTTAGCATTTTTAAAAATCTGTATATTTGTGGCTTTTGGGACCATTTAGCGACCTCCAGTTTATATTCTTCTAAACATTGTATCAGACTTTTCTATGGTAATGTGGTGAAGCCAATACGAGACGATCCCCACACTTAATTAAAACCACCCACGCAAGAGACGGTATTCGAATCGATGACCCTTACAATGTAGAGTGCTTGCCACTACACTACCAGAGTCAAAATAAAAATAATGGTCGGGATTTTTGAACGTGTATGTGGTCATGGTGACTAACAAGGATGACAACTGAATATTTCCGTAGAACAAGGAAATTATTGGATATCTTAGACAGCGATTTTCCTCTTCCTCCTTGAACATCGCTGCTTAAGATTCAACCTGTAGTTGCATAGTCTGTAGCGAGCTCTCGGAGCAACAACTTCCTGGTAGTTTACGTTTCCTGGTGAAGTAATAACCGAAGCTAGCTAAACGGTCGCGGTAAACAAGTAGTGTGTGTGTGGTAGACGTAATAGTTTACCAAGAAATACAATCTACTGTGTTCTAGGTGAAAATAATCGATTAGTAATCGTGCTCATCTAACATACGAGTCCGTGTGACCGTCACCCACAATGTTCGGTGGGATGTACGGCGAAGGTGGAACTTGTGGCCTTCAGGATCACACATCAGAACTTGAAAATCATAGTGGCACGCCAACCGGGTCGGTAATTGCAGCCGCGTTGAACACAGTCAGCAACCAACAAACTGATGAAGCCATTCCAACCGAGACTGTGAATTATCAGTACAGTGTGGTACCAGACGATCCCATGCTTGGTAGCCAAAGCATAAGTAACAAGCCTGCTAAACGCCAGGTACCAACAGAAGAAGATGTAAGAAAATCAACCCATGCAGCAGAGAAAGTCGCACTGCTCTCAGCGATACATTCAGCAGCTCAGCAGCCGATGTCTGCTGTCATCACGACACTAACAACGTCAGCAACTCCAGTAGCACCAGTAGTACCAGCAACAACAGCAACACAAGCGGCAACTGCACCCTCCATTTCCGGCAGCAGTCTACAGGACGCGCAGCAGAATACATCAAGCTACAGGTACGACGCAAGCGATAACGGCCCATTTATAGTTTTTGTAGAGGGGAAGGAGAAGAACATAGGCCGGTTACATCCAATGGTTATAGGAAAGCTACTACGTGAGCAAGGTATCCTAAGAACAAATCATCTTTTGAACATCACGAGTTCTGGTCGTAATAGAATAAAAATTGAAACAAACAGTAGTGCGGCGGCAAATAGCCTCGTAACATCGGAAGTCTTCGCTAGAAACAATATGGTGGCTTACATCCCAAAGTTTATGGTACACAAACATGGTGTAATTAGGAACGTGGACATCTCCCTTAGCGACAAAGAAATACTATCAGTGATAGAATGTGAGGCTCAAGTAGTAGGTATCCGACGGTTCAATAAAAAAAGTTGTAAAACAAGGTAAACAGGAACTTACACCACTTCCCGTATGTGTATTAGCATTTAAATCTCAGATGCTGCCTAAATTTGTCTACATCCACGGGGTTCGCTGTAATGTTGAGGTTTATATCCCATCAGTTACCCAGTGTTACAAATGCTTGCGTTTCGGTCATGGGAGCAATCAGTGCCGAAGCCAAACGCGCTGTGGTTTTTGTGCATCCGATCATAGCATTGAGTCATGTCCTAAAACGTCCCAACCTAAGTGTGCTCTGTGCTCTGGCCAACACTTAGCCACAGATCGACTGTGTCCCGTATATCAGAAGACGAGAGCCATAAAGCAATATATGGCGTTGAATAATGTCAGCTATAGCGAGGCCACAGCTATACATGAGAACAGACCCTACGCCCAAGCTGCAGCCAACATCAACTTGCAGTACAATAGTCCAACTGAATTTCCGCCTCTGCCGGTCATGCACTCTTTTCCTGTCAACAACTACCAACAACCAACCTACTAGCTAGCCTCATTTGATAATAGGCCATACACAAGGGTGGCAGCAACCCCTCCACAGGTTGTCTCCAAATCTCCGATACTGTCTAGACAACAGAACATGTCGCTGTTCCCTCTGAGGACACCCCCGCAGTATAATCAGTCCAAGCCACTGCATGGGACAAACCCAGTCCCACTCAGACGAGACAACATAGTACCTCCGGGAATTAATTCAAAAGTCGTCCGACCTCAACAGATCACGACACATAGCAATACAAATAACTGGAAAGATTACCAGCAATATCACATTCCAAGCCAAAGACCAACGGTGCCCTTACAGAGTAATTTAACCAGCACCGTCAATAACATGGAGGATCCTTCAGCCATATCAGACAGGGATGGCCTAATAGAAATAATGCTTAATTTCATTACCATGCTGCTACAGCAGATACAATCTGGAGCAGGGACACTTCCAATTGACGCAATAAGGGATAATATTAGTAGGATTATAGAATCCACAAGCAACCTGCACGGTACAGAGGAAGAAAGAGTGTTAACCTCTCAGGATAATGGAGAAGATTTTGCAGTGGAACGCACGGTCTATTAGGTCCAACAAGGAAAGCCTTATGCAGTTTTTGCAACAAAATGCTATCCCCATCTGCACTGTGACGGAAAATGGCTAAAACCCGAGGAGAGATTCACATTTCCAGGCTATAATATTATTCGCCACGACCGAGAGGACGGGTTCGGTGGCGTAGCCATCCTAGTACATTCCAATAGACACTTCACCAAAGTCTCATTGGATTTACGAGGAATCAATATAGAATGTTGCGCAATTGAAACCTCTTTCAGAGGCCAGCGTTGTACAGTTCTGGTCATGTAGAAGTCTCCTGGTACACCGCTATCTAAAGAAGACCTTCAATACATTTTCAGACAGTTAATTGTAACCGGAGATCTAAACGCCCACCACCCAATATGGGGCTGCTCTACAGAAGATAGACTGGGTAGGGATATAGTACAATTAATGGAAGACAGTAATTTAATACTACTTAATGACGGATCACCAACAAGAATCAGCAGACCAACAGAATCTCCTTCCGCGGTGGATATCACCCTTGCGTCACCAAACATCGCCTTGGGCACAGACTGGTCTGTAATTCAACATCCCCTTGGCTCAGACCACTTGCCACTATTGCTGTCCTTCCCAAACACAAAACGACAGCAATCGATGAGATATCCAAACTATAAATGGAATATAAGAAAAGCAAACTGGCAGCGGTATAGAGAAGCAGCAACACAAGAATTTGCAGATTTTGAAATGAACGGTGATGTAGAGAGGGACTATCACAACTTTGTAGAAAAAATTGAAAATGCAGCTTCTTTCGCCGTTCCAGTTACGCGCCCATTCACCACACGGAAACATGCAAACACCGTGTGGTGGGACGACGATTGTCAGCAGATGTTGGAAGAAAGAAAGGAAGCATTACGCAAATATCGGAGGTCGGCAACAGATAGTAACTTCCTCGCCCTAAATAAGATCCAAGCAAAAGCCAAACGTCTTTTCAAAGAAAAAAAGAGAATGGCCTGGAAAGAATTATGCTCCACTCTAAATAAAGACATGCCCCTAAGAAGACTATGGGAGAAAATTAGAACATTTAAAAGATCTCAGCAGACATCCGAACCCGAGGTAGAATCAACGGAAGCCGTTCTGGAAGAAATCCTAATGTCGTTTGCGCCTCCATGGGTGGAGCGGTCTGTTTCACCAAGGGACAACAACGATAACAGCCACTGCAAATTTCTTATGCAACCATTCGTCGTTGAAGAACTTAAACGGGCATTATCTGGAGGTAAAGGAACAGCCCCCGGTCCAGATAACATTGCCTATCCAATGCTTGGCAATCTACCTCTCACTCCCAAACTGTTGCTCCTAGAGATACTTAACCAAGTCTGGTTAAAGAGCATAGAAATAACAGAAATGAAGACACCAAGAATAGTTGCCGTAAAGACACCATCTTTGAGTCCCGACAAACCAACATCCTATAGACCAATCACATTACTATCGTGTGTGTACAAATGTCTAGAAAAACTGATTAAATCACGGCTTGAATGGTGGTTTGAAAATCACTCGCTCCTACCACGTATTCAGTTGGGGTTCAGGAAAGGCACAGGAACTACAGAAACACTCGCCCACTTGCTGGTCGACACTCAGCTATCTCTTAGTAGAAATAAATACATGGTTGCGGTGTTCATGGACTTAAAAAACGCGTATGACAACGTAGTATTGCCGATACTAGTGAAGAAGATGATAAAAATCGGGGTTCCTCGAAGATTCGTGACGCAATTGTACACACTGCTGCGGAATAGGTGGCTAATTGTCAAGAAAAATGGAAAAATTTTGGGTCCTCGATGTGTCAATAAAGGTCTGCCCCAAGGTTCGATCCTGGCCCCGTTTCTGATCAATATTTACACGGCTGACTTGCATCTGATAACCCAAGGAGAAGCAACACTATTACAGTATGCAGACGATCTTTGCATTTATACCGAAGCGGACTCAATCGAGGAGTGTATAAGAAGGTTAAGCAGGACACTACAAAGACTACAAAGCTGGCTTTTGAACAACGGTATGGAGATATCCACTCACAAAACAGCCGCCTGCATCTTTCCTAGACACAGAATACCTACCATGACGAGCATACAAATAGGCCCATATACTTGCCCAGTTAAGCCCCACGTCAAGTACCTTGGCTTAATTATTGACAATAAATTGAAATGGTCGGCCCAATTAAGGAACATACTTACCAAATGTGAAGCATCACACAATGTAATACGAGCCACAACAGGAGTATGGTGGGGCACCGAACCCTCTGTTGCAATACACCTCTACAGGGCTCTCGTACAACCCATCCTAGATTACGGGAGTATCTTTTTTGGATCGGCGTCAGACAACACGCTATCCAAACTCAATAGACTACAATACAAAATTCTGCGTTCCTGTCATGGGGCCATGGGTTCGACTCCTACTAACTCATTGCTGGTAGAAGCTAAGGAGCCGCCATTGCACCTTAGAAGGCAATACCTCGCAACGAAAGCACTTCTGAAGTGGTCGCAATTCCTAGAAAGCGAATTGACTGAGAAAATCTCTCAGCTGATGCTGCACTGCGTCACTAGCAGATACTGGTTTAACAGGACGATGCCGTGCATAGTAGCAGCCTATATCGACGTACAACCACTACAGAAGCAAATCACTAAGTCATGGCATATAGGATGTTACACCACAAACTATAATAATCTCATAAAAGAATTAAACATACAGTTAGACCTCTGCCATCAACGAAACTCACAGGCTATCACTACAACATTGGCACAGCTCAGAGTGCAGTGGGGAGAACCTTTAATATATTACACGGATGGATCTAAGTTCGCAGACGCGGTAGGATGTGCTTTCGTTGAAACATTCACAAACAGGTGCGGGAAATACAAGCAACCTCAGTCTGCAAGCATACTGACAGCGGAACTAACGGACGATCTTAGAAGCCTTACGGAATGCCAGCCACTCCGAACCTAAACCAGTTGTTATCCTCTCCGACTCAATGTCGGCAACGCAGCTCCTACAGCACCACACAACTACCACCCATCCAAATCCTGTGGCCCTCGAAATTATAAACTGGATATCCATACTAGAGAAAATGGGCCAGCCAGTCACTATGGCGTGGATCAAAGCGCATTGTGGGGTAGTGGGAAATGAAACAAGCAGATGCGCATTGCCAAGGAAGCAGCCTATAATGGCGAAGAGAAATACCTTGAGGTACCCTACTCCGATCACTTTAGTTATTTCAAAAACAAACTGACGACTGTTTGGGAGGTAGACTGGAAGACAGAAGCGCAGACAAAAGGAAGATTCTACAAATCTGTACAGCAATATATCCCTACCAAACCGTGGTTTGAAAAAAGCAAATTTCCCAAAAAATTAATTACAACGATAATTCGCCTGAGAACAAATCACGGGCGCTGGCGTCAACACCTCCATCGCCTGAACCTAGTTTATAACCCGACCTGTTACTGTGACAGCAATCAAGATGAAACTCCAGATCACATATTTTTTGGCTGCTGCAAATACACTGCGGCTAGCGACACCCTCGTAAGTGCCTTGGTAAGGGAGGGACAGCAATTGCCTACATCAACACCAACCCTACTAGCCTCAAATAACATAAAAGTATACTGGCTTCTGTACAACTTTGTCGCCAGTAACAACATAACGGTCAAACAAAACTCAACTATGGTAAAAGACAGAAATACCCATATTCCATCAAAACCTGATGATCAAGTCAATTCGTTCCTACATATGTAAATGTTGGTTCACAAGTAAATACCGTACCTAAATATGCATATAATTAAACATGTAAATAATTAAATGGTTAAATACGTAAAGGTTTAAATAGTTAAATGTAGAAATACAAATGTATGTGACATGGGTGTAAGTATACCTAAATATGTATATACTGAAATATGCAAATATTTAAATATATTGATAGGTAAATATGTAAATATAAATGTATGTGACAAGATTGTATGACTAATTCAAATGTATATAGTTCAATAGGCAAATTGTAAAATATGTATATAAATAAAGATGAAAATACCCAAAATGTAAACAAAATGTATGTAGCTTGGCTGCATGGCTGCTTGCCAAATGCCATAAATAATAACAAAAAAAAAACCTGTAGTTGCTCTCGGACACAGTCAGAAGAGATACAGAAATAGAACCATAAATTCCTGATATATCATGGGTACTGAACTTGGTATAATTTTTTTTATAGGCACTCATTTTTATTAGTATATAGGAAACCACTTTTAGTATTTGGAAAAACAAAAATTATTTATCTTTTACAAATCCAGATTATTCGAGTTTGAAAATCAATTACCCATTTCCTCCAATGTAGAGACATAAGAATTTTAACATCTGTTTCGTATGAAATTTTCGAAGTGCAATGTCACCAACTGATTGACTAGCAGTAATGACTTCTTACTACCATCCTCACAGGGAGAGGGTGTTTAATTTCACCTGGCGTGTTTTGGTTGCGGTTTATTAATATTATGCTTGGCTATCAAAAAGTATAAGTCTTCCGTTGAGTTCAGGAAGTTGACAAATATGAAATCGGAGACACGCACTTGAGGAAGTAATTGATCTATTAGGCCCCAAGAGGAAGTGTTTGTTTATTAGTGACTATGCGGAAGCAAAGCGCACTTGTTCCTTAATATTAACTCCAATGAGGTGTGTGAATACGATGTTCCGTGCAGGAAATCAGTCCTTATTTTTATTATGAGCTATAGGCCTTTTTCGAAAATTACAGAGATGACTTTGTATTAAATATTTTTATTGTTACATGGTTATATTCGAGAAACGATGAAAGTGCAATATAACAATGAATTAATGTGTATTGGTTATTACAAAAATTAATCATTGTGGATTTACATTTCACAACATCATAAAAATATTCTACTACTACTGTTTGCATTAAAAACATTAATTAGTTTTTTTTTTGTAGTGACGGAGATTTAAAAAAATAATAATAATGTAAGTCACGTTATGGAAAATTAATGTGCTTCGGTCCATATGTATGGCTTTCGGTTTCTGTGACCATTTATCCAACTTCAGTTCGTATTTATCTAAATGTGGTTTACTATTGTGAAGCCAAAACAAGACGAGCGCCCATATTTAATTAGATCCACCAATGCATGAGACCGTACTCGATTCGGCGACCCTTACAACATAAAAACAGAGTGCTATCCACTATACTGCCAGAGAAAAAATGAAAATAATTTTCGGTACTCTATTAAAGGCATTTGGAACATGTCTGTCGTCGCGTGACTAACACGGACAACAACCGGATGGACCCACAGAACAAGGAAATTACTAGGTATCTTAGGCAGCAATTTTCCTCTTCCTCCGTCAGCAACTCTGCTTGATTCAACCTGTAGTTGCTATCGAGCACATTTCAGAAGATACTGAATTACAACCTTACATTCCTGAGGAATCATGGATTCCTGAACTTGATATAACAAATTTTGTTGACATTGATTTTTAGTATATCATTTTCCTTTCACAAATCCATCTTATTTGAGCTGGTAAAGCAATCATCCATTTCCTTCAGGCAACAGACATAATAATTTAAAAAACTAGGCAGCAATTGAAATTTCACCACCTGTTTGACTAATGACATTTTTTCTCAAGACCTTCTTTCCTAATAGAAAATAGCATAGTAGTGGTCATGGTAAGAAGAACTAGGACATAAAATTCAAATATCCGTTCGGCATATGAGTTTTTGGTTTTAAATGTTTTCGCAAAATGTTTCCAGGCGATTGCCAGGATGTCTTCTCGAAGAGGCAATGGCAACATTTGTTTCTGTTCCTGTCCAGGAGTCTCCTCCATCTTTAAGAAGCTCAACGAAGCGTAAAGCTATAAACATTAAGAATGGTTAAAGTATAAAACATAAGAGTGTATATGTCGTTTTAAGAGGAGAAATTATATTTTCAAAATACTATCAGTCTGTATCACCATAACTACAAAATGTAAATTTTAAATATGGAGAAAGTTCTTCCTTTGTAGTAAAAATATTGTATTATATAGAAGGCAGGTCTTTCATTCGTCGTTCACGAAACCACACTACACTTACTTTTGTTAGCTTCAAAATATTATTGGTTATTAGGTCAGTTCAGGAGTCATAGACAATTCTTATTGCATTTATTGGCAGCGCTCACAGTATCTAGTGCTTAACGTTAATTTATACACTGAAATGGTATTACTAACGTACCGTTATCATTTCGTAAACGATTCAAACCTAGTAGTATTCCTGTAAAAATTTAACAGTAACATAATTTCTATTTTATATTATTTATTCAGGGTTCTAATGAAGGAATACGTAAATCCATCTTGGGTACGACGACAGACATTTCCGAAGGAAATACACGTCGTTCCCTATCAGAAGACTTCCTCATCGAAGGCGTAACTTGTATTCAAACACCAGTCTGCTTGAGGCGACTCATGGCACCAGCTATAATGAGCCATTTAAATGACCTGATGTAAGAACCTTAGAATTTTGGCAAATTCTAGTTTTGCTTAGGCTGGACTTAGAAATTTCGAGAAGGGTAGTTTTCAACTTTAAGGAATTACCCTGTAATCGTTCCTAAAGTTACAATTCTCCATAAAAATCATTTTAAAGTGTATTTATCCTATCGAGAAACTTTTATTTTAAGAGATATTCTGGTTTGTTCATGTTTTGAAACACCCGATCAGAATAGTAAAATTCTAAGATTTGTAATATCTTTAAATCGAGTAAAGCGAAAGCTGAACTTTTATCACCATCTATAGTCAGCATTGTTCCGGATATTTTGGCAGTAAAATTAAATAATTTGGCAAAGTTTAATTAGAGGTTTTAACTAAGAGAAAAACATGAACTTTTTAATTAAAAGGAATATTATTTTGAAATTTATATCAGTAGATTGCTCTAATTGAGACGATTAAGAACATATAATGGTTTCGGTGAAAAGTTCAAGCATTTGGCTGATAATAAAGTTTTTGAAGATAGATTGTCGTTGATTGTCGCTGTAAAAATTCAAACGTTTGGGTTGATCCCCTACTTCAGAGATTTGTATCACCACACGGAAATTAAATAAAACTTTAAAACTAATCACTCTATTTTTCCCACTAAACTGCCGTTGGACTTCTAGTAGATAAGTCTAGACATTGTCAAAGTTTAAACACTCTTAATAATCTGCATCGTCAAATAAATTACACACCCTTTTGATCTCGCGGAAGCGAAAAGATGTGATACAGCTGCTTACGTCACTGGTTTTGGTAATCGCTATATAAGGACCCCGCCCCCATCATGCTTTGTCTTTTCCGTGGAGTGCGATGTGAAGTTAACCTGCGCCAGTCTTGTATCGGAGCGGGTAGGAAGCCGGTTGAAAGTTGAAAGTTGAAGCTACCGAGTCGGCCATGTTGGTACTTTGGTGTGATAGCCTGCGAGGATAACTATTAACATGAACTTATAAATTTACAAAAGGGGTTCGGTCGGTAAAATTTCTCTCCACAATCTGCAATATTTTGGAAACGAGTGTTCGATTTGCCTACTCAATTGTTTAATGTATATTTTAGTAAATGTGACTTTGAAAATAAAACTTTAAATTTTCTGAAAGTGAACTGTTATAATTTCGTAGTAGAACCTTTTCTAGATTTGTGGTTTAGAAACAGATCTAGTGGCGACCTTCCAGCATTTAAGTTGAGTTTCTATTAGGCTACATGGTCAAATTCGAATTATTTTGTGAAAATTCCACAGAACTTTCCATCCACGTTAACTTTTAGTTAAGTCACCAAGGCGATACTACAACCCCGGTGTCAGCCTTGGGTCTTACACTGAGAAGGTGGTAATTACTCATTTGCATGAAGAGCGAAATTCAAACGGTTATACTACTAAAATCAAGGGAACTCACAAATCAACTATTGGTTTACCGAGAAGAAGACAAAGTCACAGAATGGTTCCACAGAAGCACTCCATGCAGACCAGCAGCTGGCCAAGACAGGAAATCGTTTGACTTTGCAGCTGCTTTCCTTTCTCTAGATCATTGCAGTTTAGAGATAAATTAAAGAGTGACATAAGCAGTCGAATAGTCGTCCGGCAGGCGTCAAGAATAGTTAAGAGAAAAGTTCCCATATTGACATCTGTAAAAGTTAGTGATTTTGGAGCAGTCATCTATTTATGGAAAGAGCTAGACAGCCGATTTAAATCCGCAGTTTACGCGTCTGTTTGTGGAACGTGATATTGCTGTTAGCAGCGATTTTCGGAGGGTCATATCATTTTCTAATGGAAAAGGTATACCGTCCAACGAACCCACATAGGCCAGAGGAGGTTGCTCAAGCAGCCAAAAGTTTGGGAAACTGATTAACCAGGCAAAGGTGCTGATGTGGAACCCAACAGAATATATATGCATATAAATGTTAAACATTATTAAAAAATGGAATATGTGCCAACGTCCCATTGCCAACTCTCAGATGCCATTAATGACACATGGGAAAAACGTTCAGAAAATCAGCCTTATATTTCATGCCTCATTAGTTCCTTGAACAGTAATTACGCGCAGTTATTGATGTGCAGGAATAGCTGATAGGTCACTGGACGTTATCCATGCGTAATCTTTTGCTTTTCCTTACAGGTTTCTTCCATTCTTCTTTACTCTATTCCACGATAAAATTCTTCTATTCATCTCCTGACCGTGTCTAATAGTTTTCTGGACAGCATTCAAATATACTTCGGCACAGGAAGATTTAACACTCAGTGGATTGTAGCGAAGTGGAAACACGATTAACTAGATTGATAAATTACAACATGGGATATAAATTCAGATATAGATGAAACTGAGCGGAATATGCTTGGATTTTGAGAATAAAATATTTTTAGTAATAAAGATCATATCTACATATAAAATTTACATTTTGCAGTTATGGTGCTGCGGGAGGATAGAATCTTGGAATTACAATTTCTGGATTTGGGACATGAAGAAATTTAATCATTGCCTGTTGCAGCAATCATCACTGGAAATATTTTGAAAACACATGGAAAACTGAAATCTGATAGCCGGATGGGAATATGAATCTAAGTCCATGAGGATGGTAGTGAGAATTCATTACTGCTAGTCAAACAGTTAGTGACATTGCACTTCGAAAATTTCATACGAAACAGATGTTAAAATTCTTATGTCTCTACATTGGAGGAAATGGGTGATTGATTTTCAAACTCGAATAATCTGGATTTGTAAAAGAGAAATGAGTTTTGTTTTTCCAAAAAACTAAAAGTGGTTTCCTATATACTAATACAAATGAGTGCCTATAAAAAAATTTATATCAAGTTCAGTACCCATGATATATCTGTATCTCTTCTGACTGTGTCCGATAGCAACTACAGGTTGAATCTGAAGCAGCGATGTTCAAGGAGGAAGAGGAAAATCGCTGTCTAAGATATCCAATAATTTCCTTGTTCTACGGAACTATGCAGTTGTCATCCTTGTTAGTCACCATGACCACATACACGTTCAAAAATCCCGACCATTATTTAATTTTGACTCTGGTAGTGTAGTGGCAAGCACTCTACATTGTAAGGGTCATCGATTCGAATACCGTCTCTTGCGTGGGTGGTTTTAATTAAGTGTGGGAATCGTCTCGTGTTGGCTTCACCACATTACCATAGAAAAGTCTGATACAATTTTTAGAAGAATATAAACTGGAGGTCGCTAAATGGTCTCGAAAGCCACGAATATACAGACTTTCTAAAATACTCAAACATTTACGGAATATAATTAATTTATTTTTAATGCAAGCATTACCAATTCAAAATTTCCATGATGCCTTTGAGTACTCTGAATTTAAAATCCATGAGGAATAATTTAATAACTTTTTAATATCCAATATATGTTAATTCAGTGTTATATTATACTTCGTCGTTTCTCTAAATATATACATTTCATAAAAATCATCTCTGTCATTTTTTGCAAATGCCAAATACTGTATCAGCAGGAGGTCTTCGACAAAAAAGCTGACTACCCCGTTCCTGGAGGATTATATTCACACACCTATTTTTAATATTAATTGAAGGATCTGAAAGTTTACAAGATGCTGAGGGAACAATCTGAAGACGAAATTCATGAGTAATTTAATAAACAATTCATATTAATTCTGTATTATATTACACTTTAATCTTTTCTCGAACTATAACCAGGTAACTTAAAAAAATATTTCGTCTTTTTCATTTTCGTCAAATGCCTTTCACTGTATCAGTAGGTACTTCTCATTCAAAAAGAGAGTTATTTCGCTTACGGAGGATCAAATTCACACATCTCGTTGGAGTTAATTCCACTGAACAAGTATGCTTCGCTTCCGCATACTCACTGATAAATAAGCAATTCCTCTTATAGGCTGTTAGATACATTACTTCCTTATACGCGTGCATTCGACCTGCATGTTTCTAGTTTACTGGATTCAGGGAGAGATTTATTATTCCTACACATACAAGCATAATCTTAATAAATGGCATCCAAAACACGCCAGATGGAATTAAACACCCTCCCTGTGTAACAAGGAACTTGACGACAGCCCCTAATTAACAATTCTATATTTTAATAGCCTTAAATAATTTTAACTACGCAGCCCTATTACAACTGACACAAACCTAGATTTTTTAAAAAAAATCATGTGTGGTGTATCTGTGAGAAGTTCTGGAAGAGGGCCAATCGCCTTTAGGTTTCCGCTTTTATAATGTTTTAAACTTACCTAAAAAAAGGAGGAAATTCTCAATTCTTCTGTATTTTTTTTTCTTTTTTTTTTTTGTATGTATGACCAGCGATATCTTCACTAATTTTGAACCGGTTTAAATTAATTTTTTTTACTGGATAGGATATACCTCCGAAGTGGTCCCATATGAATTTCATTGAGAAACCACCCCTTCACCCCCCTCCACCCCCTAATTTTTAATTCGATCTCGATGAAACTTTGGACATATATAGCCAAAAATAAAGAGAAGAATACTGTCAACTTTTGGTTTAAAAAACTAAACCCGTCTCCCCCTATCCACCCCCTTAATTTTGGCCAATTTTCTTTATTCAAAGCTACAGTAGACAACATTTAACGGATCTTCATTAAAGTTGGCAATTACATGTAGTTTTTCTTGGAGAAGGATTCTGACCAAAAAAAATCAAAATAAAAAACCACCCCTTCTCCCATTTACACCCCTTAATTTTATAGAAACCTACATTTCTTATCTGATTTTTACTGAACTTTGCCCATGTATACTTTAAAACAAAGAGAAAAATCCTGTCAATATTTGGTCTTCCATAGTTCACACCCCCCCCTCCTTCCACCCCTTTAAATATTGTCAATGTTCTTCATATAAAGCTACACTCGTCACCGTTTGACCGATTATCATCAAAGTTGGCATATACATGTAATTTTTCATGAAGAATCTGACCAAAAAATAAATTTAAAAACCACCCCTCTCCCCTTTACACCCCTTAATTTTTACACAAACCCGCATTTTTTATCCGATTTCGATGAAACTTTTGACATGTATAGTAAAAATATAAAGAGAAAAATACTGTCAACTTCTGGTTTGAAAAAACTGAAGCCCTCTCCCCCTATCTACCCCCTAAATTTTTACCAATGTTCTTTATACAATGCTACAGTCGACACATTTAACTGTTCTCCATTAAAGTTGGCATATACATGTAATTTTTCATGGAGAAGGTTTCTGACCAAAAAATAAAAATTAAATAAATAAATAAACCACCCCATGTCTCCCCTTACACCCATTAATTCTTTAATTTTATAGAAATCTATATTTCTTATCTGATTTTTATCGAACTTTGCCCATGTATACTTTAAAACAAAGAGAAAAATCCTGTTAATATTTGGTTTACCAATGCTCAATCCCTTTCGTCCTTCCACCCCATTAACTTTAGTCAATGTTCTTTATAAAAAGCTACAGTCACAATCGTTTGACCGATTACCATGAAAGATGGTGCTTATTTGTATTTTTTTCACGAAGAAGATGTCTGACCAAAAGATCTATAAACCACCCCCTCTCCCCATTATACTGCTTAATTTTTATACACAACCTCAGTTTTTATCCGGTTTAGACAGTACTTGGCAAATTTTTACTATAAAACAATAGAGAAAAATGATGCCAACTCTTGGTTTCCAAAAATGAACCCCTCTCCCCTTTTCCACCCCGTTGATTTTTGTCAATTTCGTTTTAGAAAGCTACAGTCGACACCATTTGACCGATCTTTATTAAAGTTGGCACATATATATGTAATTTTTTAATGGATAAGATCTCTGACCAAAAAATAAATAAAAAACTACCCTAGCTCCCCTTCCCTTAATATTTGTACAAAACCCACATTTTGATTAGATTCAGTGGAGCTTCGCATGCGTATACTTTAAAACAAATAGAAAAAGAAAAATACTGTCCACATAACTTTCACAAAAATGCAAACCCTATCCCCCTTCCTAACCCATTAATTACTGGCAATGTTCTTTATACAAAGCTACCGTTTCTTTCTGATTTTGAAGGAAGTATCCACATGTATACTGCAAAACAAACAGAAATATACTGTCTAAATTTGGTTTTGAGAGTCCAAACACCGCGCCTTCCTTCCATCCTATAATCTACAGTTTCTATCCGATTCTGAAGGAAATTTGCACACGTATACTTTAAAACATACGGAACAATTTTGTTTAAATTAATTTGCTGAAGCCCAACCCCTCTTCCCTTCTACACCCACCCCTCCTAATTTCCAATGTTCTTTATGGATACCCACAGTTTTATCAGATTTCCATGGACCACTGCACATGTACTTAAAACAAAAACAAATTAGTGTCTATATTCTGTTTACAAAATCCTACCACTCACTCCCTTACCCCAATTAATTTTGGCAAATGTTCTTTACACAAAGCTACAGTTTTTATCTGTTTTCGATGGAAATTTGCGCGTGTATACTTTAAAACAAAGAGAAAAATACTGCCCACACTAGCTTTACAAAAACCAAACTACTCTTCGTCTCCACACCCCTTAATTGTTTTTTTATACATACCTACAGTGTTATCTGATATCAATAGAAATTTACACACGTATACTTTAAATCAATCAGAAAAGGCCGTCTACATTTGGTATACAAAAGCTCAATCTCTCTTCCCCTTTACCCTCACCCCTTTTAATTTCCAATGTTCTTTACAAAAATCCAGAGTTTTAAATCCCGTCAAAATCAGTTAAGCTATTTTTAAGTCATGGCATACTATTTATAAAATAAATGTGTCGTAGTGTCTCAACATGTACTTCAGATTTCAACTTTGATCCCAAGCTTTCACCAATTAAAAATCTTTTTTTGTGTGATGCCGGAGCAAACAGATATATTCCAGAGAGATTTCTGTATGTGGTATGTATTAATGCCCAGATGTTACATGTTTCGGTTATCGAGCAGCAGCTTTAACAGATGTTATGATAAGATCGAAACATAGCCTGACATTCCTTAACACAACGCCCAATTCACCTCGTTCTGGAAGTGGTTGTGGTATATAAAGACAGAATTCTTCATTGAAAGCAAGCGCTTTAATCTCTGAGGTACCAGGAAGTTCGCAAAATTGGAACTGCTGCGGCATATTTAAAATACCAAACGAACTATAATACCACTAAAAATTTAAAAATAAAATAATTGTTTAAAAAAACATAAAAACCGCCATCAAAAAAAAAAAAAAAAAAAAAAAAAAAAAAAAAAAAAAAAAAAACACTAAAAATTTAAAATAACTTTATACCTTGCTTAGGAAAAAGTAAATCTAAGTAGACAACATTTTACATTACTTTCATTGAAATTTTGACATTAATTAGTTATTTTTGGAGTCGGTGCCAGCGAAAGCAAGAAAAACAAAAAGATAAAAACAATAAGGAATAGCAATAATACATAAAATATCATGTTACTGCTTATCTACAATTAATGCTAGAAACATGTTTCAACAAAACTGAAACATACAGATGATACGCCGATATTATACTCTGCAAATCGTTTACTTCATAATGCAACCTACCAACTGACACTGTAGTGCCAGAGATATGCCTGGATGACCAATACGGCCAAGCCACAGATTAAAATACTGTTAATTTGTTTCCATAAGCTTTCTCCCACAATAACACTATCTGCCTCACGACATACTGTAAAATAATGGGAATTTTTCTTCGTACTCCCCGGTTAGCCTCTAACGCCAAAAGAAGTTCAGTAATATTCGATCTTCGCGATGTGACAGCTGGCACCGACTCCAAAAATAACTAATTAATGTCAAAATTTCAATGAAAGTAATGTAAAATGTTGTCTATTTAGATTTACTTTTTCCTAAGCAAAGTATATAGTTATTTTAAAATTTTTAGTGCTTTTTTTTTTTTTTTTTTTTTGAAGGAGGTTTTTATGTTTTTTTAAACAATTATTTTATAATAAACGTTTTTGTGCCAATACAATTGAAACAATTGAATGTGTTTCATCACGATAGTCACTCAGCCAGCTACTCCGCTTTTATGTGATCATACTGTGTTTTGACGTATTTCCAAATGGTTTTTACACAAACGGCTAAAAACCGACGAAAGCTGTACACAACACCTACTTGAACGCCCATGCCCTCGGCCGGTGGCCTAGCGTGGCGGCAACATTCAAGCCTCGCGTTCGGGAGGTCACGGATTCAAATCTTTGTCCACGAATTCAGATTTCAGCTCTGCATGATTAATCGACTATTATTATTATTATTATTGCTTATGGGTTTACACCTCGCGACGTCGAGGACTTTAAAGGTGGGAAACGACAGGGATCAAGGAACAGAAAGGGATTCGGCCATGGCCTTTTAAATCAAGCATTTGGGCATTCGTCTGGAGTGATTTCGGAAAACCATGGAAAACCTAAATCTGGATGCCCAGACGGGGATTCGAACCTGCGTCCTCCCGAATGAGAGATCACAGCGTTACCGCTTATCCACCACGCTTGGAATGATTAATGAATGGCAGGTGGTTCGTTCAAAAGACCACAGCCGAATTCCCTCCCATCAGTTGCGCCCTGTCACTTTCCCACTCTAATGATTTTGATATCGTCGAACAGTAAGGAAAATATAACGAGGGACTGAGAACCCTCGGCGTAGTGGAACTAGCGCTCCTGCCACTTCGCTACCGAGGCTGGTAGTCGAATAACATAAATCCAGACTGTGATCGACAACAGGTATTTTTTTCGTGTAGTCGATGCCAATCATTTGAGGCATGAGGGTAGTGGGAACTGGAATCAGGAAAGAATTCTGTTACTGCATTTTGAACCAACTTTTTTCTCATTCAGTTGGAGCGATTTACGGAAACCATGGAAAACTAAAATTGGATTTCCGGCGGGGTTTGAATGCGCATACTCGCGAATGCCAGGTTAAAGCTTTACCTCTCATTCATGAAGTTTCTTCGCACAACTTTAATGAAGTATCTGTGCTAGTTGGAAAAAACGGGAGATAGATTTCATACTTACATTCTTTAAGCTTCAATATCTGAAACAACCAATTCACATTGAAGACGTATTTACTATCTTAATAGTCTTTGTTGGGTCATATATCGATATTGGAGGAAAAATTTTAAGTTCAATATTTGGAACTGTAGTTTCTCAAGATTTAGAAGATCTAGAGTCGAGGTTAAATAACTTCGGAACACTAGGAAATGATGTTAAACTTAGCCTCACATCCTGGGCCGTAGCTAGAGTTGAATTTAAGGTAGGGCAGAGATCGTTACAGGAAGGGCGGAAGCTAAAAGTTTACTTGATCTAATCTGGTGAATCGATCTTTGTCATACTTGTGATTGTGAGTGAGTGAGGTAGTATTTAACTGTCGGCAGGGGTGATAGATAAGAGAAAAAAATTATTTATTCAGGTTTCTATTATTTCCACAAATATATTATTATTATTAGGCTTTTACGATCTCATTGGACCACTTAAGTCATTTTCTAGTTATCTTCTTAGGCATGTCCATGCACCGATCTTTCCGAATTTCCCAGTATCTTTTCATTCATTGTGATCTTCTTTGTCTTTCCTCATCTGTAAATACCCTCTTCCTTGTGTGTCGTTTGTCTATTTTTGGTTTAAATCTTATTTTTTGGTCTTTCAGTTTTTTTATTTTTTCTGTTTTGTTTCGTAGATTCTTCCATATCTTCTCTAACTTGCTTAATCCATCCTGCCTATTGCTTCAGCTTCCAAAGTTTTTCTATTATTCTTCTTATTAATCTGGTTTCTGGTATACTCATAATGTGACCAAGGAAAGAAATTATATTCTCGCGAATAGTATCTGTGATGGGTTCCAGTTCCCTGCACATCACCTCATTTGACACTAGACTGCATTGTCCCTCTTTCTGATCTTTTTATTTCGACATGTTCTTGTAATTCTTCTCTCCACTTATAAAATTTTGACAATTCTGTTTTCCTGAGTAACTTTAAAGTTTCGCTTCCATATGTTACTTCTGGCTGAACCACCGTCTTGTAGTGTTTTAATTTTGTTTTAATTGATAGACATGTTTTGTTGTATGTAGACCAGATTTGTTTTTGAGCTTTTATCGTTTTGTTAGTTCTCGCTTGCCAGGCAGATTTTTCATACAAGTTGTATGTTATAATTTCGCACAGGTATTTAAATTGTCCTACTATTTTTATTTTCCTGTTATCTACAGTTATGTGGTTTATTACTAGAGGCTCTGTTACCATAATTTCAGTATTTTCAAAAGATATTCATAGTCGTTATTTCTGTGCTATATTTTGTAGACTAATTATTTGATTCCTGACTTCTTGTATGTTATTAGCTAGTAATGCTAAGTCATCTGCGAATCCCAAACAATTTACGTATATTTGATCCTTCTTGGTGGCAATTTTTATGTTTTTATGATTTTCGTTGTACCATTTTCTCATCACGCATTCAAGGGCACAGTTGAAGAGCAGTGGTAAAAGACGATTTTCCCTGTCTTAGCCCTGTTTTAATTATAAATTGTTCATATAGTTCTTCTCTGAAACTTACTGTGGATTTTGTATTTGTGGGGGTTAATTTGATCATTTTTATTAATTTGGTATGGAATCCAAAATTCCTTAATATGTATACAATCATAGAATTTCATAGGCTTTCTTGAAGTCTATAAAGGTTACTACTAGTTGTTTTTGTCTCCTTTTGTAGGCATCCATTATTAGTTTTAAGGTGAGTATCTGTTCTGGGCAGCTTCTCCATGATCTAAATCCTCCTTAATATTCTCCTAGTTCCTGTTCAAGTTGACCTTTGCAGCGATTGTAGAGTATTCTCGAAAAGACTTTATATGTGTGATCCAAGAGGAAGATACCTCTGTAATTGTCTGGGTTTGATTTTTCTCCTTTTTTATATAACGGATGTATTATAGCTGTAGTCCAATCTTCTGGTAGCTGATTTTGCATCATATTTCCAGAGTTCCACAACTGTTTGATCTTCTCCACTAGCTTTGTAGTTCTTGAGCTCTCTTAAAGCTTTGTAAACTTCATGTATTGTTGGTGGGTTTATATTTTCTGTCGGTGTTTTTATTGGGGTGTCTGTGTTTATTTGAAGAAGTTCTGGAGGATTCTCGCAATTCAGTAGTCTGTTAAATGCTTCTGCTAGGATTTCCGTATTTTCTTCATTGCTATGGGCCATCTTATTATTGTTATCCTTTAGGGAGCGTCCATAAACCATGTAGCTCCTTTTTGGCCACCTGTGAAACCCCCTTACCCCACCTAGCCCCCCCCCCCCCCTCCCGCCCACCCCGTTGCACATAACTTTTTTTCCCCCTTTTTGTTCCAGAGGACATTTCATACTATTTTCTCTTGTTAGACTATTTGTGCAATATCAAAAAGAATACTACAGCTAACATTACCAACATGTTTCACCAAACCTGATTCTATAGGACTAGGAGTGGTAATCGTATTTTGTGCTTCCATCTGTTTTGAGGAATGAGGTCCTTCATGGTTAATTTCCTCTTCAACTCTTCGTTTTTTGCTAAAGAAAGCCCGTATATCCATCACAAAATCAATCGGTCTTCAGTTCACAGCACTAAATAAACAATTATATCGCTAACTGCCTGAAACATTGTACCTACACTACACTAATAAACAACATAGACAATATATACTTCAAATGTCATCTGAGGGCAGAATAACGAATGAGTATAAATGACAGTGACGAAATGTAGTTAATTCGGAATTGTTTACACGTCGCTTTGTTAGTAGTACATTAATTTTTTCCCCGTCATTTCATACTATGAACAAACAGTTTAGGTAATTAGTATATTATCTTAGTTGATGGTATCTTTTAAGGTAGGGCATTGGAATTTTAAGGTAGGGCATTGCCCCACAATGCCTCCCCTTAGCTACGGCCCTGCTCTCATCACAGCTAATTTTGATTCAGCATATGAGGGGTCCATTACAAATAATACACAAGCAAAACAAGAATTAGCAGATGCCTTTATTTTACATATAAGGGAAATTCAATCATTGATAAGTAAGAATATGCATAAAGTAGAAAGTGTTTTAACAGATTTTTAGTATAAAAGCATTACAAAAGCTTATATTTGGGTAGACAAATGTACGTATGGAATTAGTTAGATTAAGAATTGTTTGATTACAAGGTTCTAGAGGGAAAGTTATTGATATTTTATTGAGTCCCAGAGTATTTTGAAATATTTGCAGTTGATAAAGAACAAATTAGATTCAACTATGTTTATGATTGCCACTTGTACTGAGGAAAGTTTAAGTGCGTATTATCAATTGTCTAAGGTAAAAATTGTTTTAATGAGTAGTAACTTGAGATTAGTTGTTAATATTCCAATTGGTGTACATGATTCAGTTTTGGAGAGGTATACTATTCATACTTTTCCGATTCACTGGAGTGAAACAGATAGATATGTAAGATGGGATATGAAAGATGTAATTTTATTGATCAAAGATCGTAAATCATATATAACACTTAATCAGAACGATACGCAGCAATGTGAATTTAATATAGAAGAAAATTTCCATTGATGACTTTGTATGATGTCAATATAAGTGGTTGTTAGTCTGATATGTTCCTTTAAGAAAATTTTGTTGAGTCATGTCAAATAAAAGTTGTGCCCCTTACCAAATAATATATTGCTAGAGTTCATGATAATTGGATATTCACCTTATTAATACCTTGTACTGTCAGTGTCACTTGTATTTAATCTCAGCAGACAAGCAAGTTGTCAGTAAGTGGTTCAGAAATGTTTGTAAACACTACAGGTTGTAAAATAATTGGAAATGATTTTAGAGCAGCAGCAATTAAGTCTTATGATTTTTCTTATTCATTGTAATACTTACCAGATTTAATATATGAAATTTATCATAGTCCAAAATTGGTTGAATTGAACTTGACTTATAGTAAACAGGTTAAGGAAGAGATTGATAAGTATCTTAAAGCATCTAATGACTCTATTAAATTTAATAAGGTCATTGCACATTTGGAGTCACAAATGAATTCTAGAGACCAAAATAATATCTGAACTGTATCTGCTAATATTACATCTATTATTTGTGTTTTAATTTTCTTGTTTTTTTTGGTATTTGGATGTGTCGACTTTGCATGAATAAGATGGTTCAAAAGTATTTGGCTTCAAACGCAATCTGTTAGCAGCATAAGAGTAACAATTCCAGAGATTTCACAAGATGGTGTTGCAGGACCAACACGTGTTTCGAAGGTGGGGGAGTTGTAAGGGGACCAAATAACTCCCAGTATTCAGTAAAAGCGAAGGGAATGTTAGCTCCCTGTTAGCGGCTGAGGCACGGCGGTAGCCGGTAACACTATGCTTTCCCGTGATAAGCTGTCAATGGTTCTTCATTCCAGGCATACCTGCAGCGAGTCGCGGACAGTCTACGTGTAGCCCGTGTACTAACATTTAATGTAGCAGTGCGCTACCAACAATTCACTTTCGCTATCCCGTTTCGGCCGAAATACATCAAAATTCGAGAGTGCTTGAATAGCTGTTAACATATTGTATGTAACAGGAGTTACGATCTGCGTTTCTAGAATGGTCTGTGCTTAAAGAACGACAATAAGCCTGAAATTTTACTGTAACCTCAGTTTCATTGCGAGTAACCTTTCTAACCGTATCAAGATACTACAACTCAAGCCACAAAGAGCTTCACGCAGCCTTTTGTCATAAACTATAACATCTATAACTAATAAACTTTGCAGTCTACACAGTCTGGTAATACTGCATAAACAACAATTACCTGGTGTCAAAAATGAAGCCATCACAATTATTCAACAATTTGATAAGACTAAAAAACTACTGGTTTGGGAATTAAATATTTTTATTGGTATCAATATGTAAATCTAGTATCATGTACTATATTCTAAAAGCATTACTAATTAATCTGGTAAATTTATGCCAGAGATTTGGTCAAAGAATTAGGAATATTGCTTGGAAGGGAAAAGACAACCATAAGCACAAGCTGGCTCTCGATTTCATGCATATGGGAGTGAGAAAATTTCTTTTTGTTGGTAAGGATTTCCAGGATTGGAACAAATTACCAAGTGAAGTAATTAATAATTTACCAAAAACGCTTAAGGAATTTAAAATTAAAATTTGTAAATGTGAAATGTAAGTGGGAGAGAAATTTAACACTGCAATTATGAAAGATAATTCGATGACAAGTGGATTTACCACCAGAGTATTGACTCCATGGTGATTAAAAATTAATAATAAATAAAATAGATTTCCAACTATGCATTTATTTGCTGATGAGTTGCTGTTAATAGAGAATACTGAAAATGGATTACTAAAAGCCCATCAAAAATTACAAATATGATGTGAGCTTTACAACCTGAAGGTTTCCAGGAACAGAACAAAAATAACAACTTTCTATCGACATTCTGTAAATGGTTTAACTGTCTGTATAAGTTTGTCACTATAAATAAAAAAAAATTGGGATCACATTCAATGTAAACAGAGATTTTGTTATTAAAGTAAACAAGTATGAGCTAATTTGTGATGTCCACCAGAAAATATTTAATTAAATTCGGTATAGAATGCTTTTGACGAAACGTTGCCGTCATTTAACACCAGCACATCGCAGCTTTACATTCCGTTAAACAAATGGGCTATGCAGTTGAATCATATCTTGAAATAAATTTACATTGAGTCTGCAGACTTTTTGCTTGCCAAAGGAATTACAAAAGCGTCTTAATAGTACTGATTCGTTAAAGAGTTGAGACGAACGAAACTGGAAATTGCAGGAAAATTAGTCGGACTTCATTGGTAGGTATTTTGATGGAGATCCCGATATGTAACCACATCAATGATTAATTGTGAGGAATGAAATTGGTTTTTTAACTAGCAACGTAGTTTCAGTAGAGGATATTAATGCTAATCGTAGTTAACTGTCTGCGTGCAAGATATTTTGGATTAAATGGACACAGAAGCCAGGTTAATAGTGTAGCATTGTGTGTCTCCAAGACATTTGAATTAATGCACTATAAAATGATATGGTTATGATTATATTAAAAAAAACTGACTTCCTGGATGTTTAAATTCTTAAAAAGGAAGCAAAAACTTGGGGTAAGATATATGAATATCAAAATATATGGAAGTGAAACAAGTGTGTGTTGAAACAATTGCTGTTCATTATAGGAATGAATGATTGTGTTGATAGTTTACAGTCTGAAGTTAAGTTATTGCTGATTTTATTATGAATAATTTTAATTTTAATTGCAATAGAACCAACGCGCATGCGGCAATTCCCGTAGTCATCTAATTACCACTTTTAAATACATATTTTAAATTTTCTTTTATAACAGAAATGTTAAATTCCTCCCCCATTTACTTTTCCGATCTACAAATTTTAATTTTAAATTTATTAAGCGTTTTTGGTAAATTTGCACAATGTTACATAATAAGTTTTCCATTATTTGAAGTGCAGGAGAAATTACTTTTTGGAAATATAAAGTATTAATATGTGGACAGAATAGGTTATAATAAACACATTGGGAAGATGGTGCGGAGAGATTTCAAAATCTTTCATTTAGTGAAGAGTTTTATATAGGGGAATATAAGGGAATTGACGAAACTGGAATACCAAAGTATGATTAGACTACTGCTTGAGTATATTGGGGTAAAGTCGAACCTAAATTATGGGTTTAAAATACATGAATTTGGGGGAGGGGGAAGCAAAGGAAAGCAGCTAGATTTGTTTTTACAAGACTGGAAGTGTAATTAGCCTGATAACAAACTCAATTGGGCAAAACACATTTGACAGATAGCAGGAAAAGGTTTCAAAATCCTTCAGTTGTTGGAGACAGCGACAAGGTGATGTACCAGAGAAGGAACTGGGTTACGAAACATTATGGAGTCCACTGCTCGAATATAGTGGTGTAGTAAGGGACCGTCATCTTGGGTATCACATACAGGAGCTGGAGAGTTTGAAAGATTACCACGACCACAATCTGGTACTAGATTTCAGGCACAAGGGTTAGGAAGATTTTCTTTCGTATGGAATGAAATCAGGGTTTGTAATAAGTTACTAAGAGAAATGATGATTAATTTTCCTAAACTACTAAAATAATTTAAAGTTGAAATTTATCGAGGGCAAAAGTAGGCAGTAGGGGGAAATTAGATGTGTAGGAAAAATGCAACCTGAGCTTGTGCTCCATTGCAATTAAATTAAATTAAATTGTCAGTAACTGATATGATAAAAAAAAAAAAAATTGGTTGGGAACATTGGAAGATAGACGATGTAAAGAGATCTGGGAATGTATAAGATATTTAGGACTAATGTTACGAAGTGAAAAGATGTCTACGACCATAACTTGACACTTGATTTAATACGTAAGAAAGAAGAGAAACATTTATTTTGTAGGTTAGAAGGAAGGGGATAGGAAGAAATAGCCGATGGAAATGTTGAACAATTAATCTACGTACATTTTAAAATTGTTGATTAGTAGTTAAAACAAATTGTGAATTGTAACTTTTTTAATTTAAACTTAAGAAAAACGTTTTAGTGATATTTGATCCTTCGTTTCTTTGATAAAATCGTGTTGTAAAACGCAGAGGAATCATATTGTGCTATATGTCATCTCTGCTATAGGGGGATGGTTTGAAAAGATGTGAAATTGTCTCTGGCATAAAACGCTATTCAGAGAAAAAAATATTTTGTGCTTGGCTGTGACCACTCTCTCTATTTCTTGCCTCTATTATTTCCTGCAATCTTCTTCGTATATAGAATTATATCTTGAAATTAACAGGATTTACATTTTACAGAACTCTGCGTAAATCATTGACATGAAGTAACTATCTGAAGTTTAATCATCATTTTTAATGCCGATACAGTCTCACGATCTGTGCTGCTGAGAAGCTGCTAAGTTTTTTTCTGATAAGATAATGAACCTATTTCCTATATATCACTATCAACACCACTGTACTGTACACTGTGAATTTGTTTGAAGCTGTTCGGCAGCATTGATCAGAATGCATCCACAAAATATTTGCACACTCTTGGCAGTTATTGGAGTGATATGTGTACAAGCGAATGACCGGCCGATAATAGGTATCACACTTTGGTTAAGAAATAATTTTGCATGTAATTTGGATCCGGTGTTAAGGAATTTTTTTGATTGTCCTGCATTTAAAGGAAACTCACTAACAAAGGGGAAAAATAGACATTTTTGTTTTATCTCGTCTATATCTTTAATTTCATATCAAGGGCAAATTAAATTACTTTCATTCAGCGACGGAAAGGAGATTAATGATTCAGAATTGACCTAAAATTGTTTAATTGGTTTAAGTTTTCAAAGTGTTTAAGGTTTTATGTGTGTGCTACATTTCTGTTAAACCAAGAGAAAGTAATTTAAGCATTAAGTTTTGCAAACTTTCAATAATATATCATATTTCACACGTGGTATGGAACACTGCAATTGATTGATTGATATTTTATAAATACAATAAGCATATATCAAAATAAAAATGAATTATTGCATAAAGAATGTCAATGAGGCCCATATCCTTTTAGAATCGTGAAGATGTTAGTTAACTATAAACACAGAATTTACTTTTAAAAAGATTTTGATTAATTTGTTATTACTAGACATTTTATTTATCTTTTCATGAAGTAGATTGTATAACTTCACTCCTGTTTGATCAGTCCCTGAATTGTTCAAATTGCAGGATAAATCAGGTTGTTCCTGCTATGGTATCATGGCAGTTGACATTTACTTTTCTAAATTGCAAACAACTTTCCCTAAACAGACTATTATATACTGAAATTTACAGAGCACTGGTGCAAAAAAAATATTTTGGGCCCTTAGCCCAGATGGGCAACCTTGAGGTTTGCTGGTGGGCGCTCCCTGAGCTGCACTTGTTGGGGGCCCCCTGAGTTTGGGGTCCCCGGTGCACGGCACAGCCTAGCTCTCTGATAGCTACGCCCCTGCAGAGGAACTTATGACTGAGTTGCATCCACAGGCCCACTGCTCTTCTTTTTTTTTTTTTTTTTTTTTTTTACATTGTAGGATTCCTATGACTCCCAGTTCCTTCCCATACCCCTACACCATATGATTTTAGGATGTGGAAGAATTGAACTCCTGTCTTGAGTAATACCCTGATAATTTATTTCAGTATTCTGATATTCTATTTCTCTTATGTGATTCAGTTAGAGCACAATTCTCTGTGTATTCTTTGGCTTTAATTTAAAGTCATTTGCTACAACTCATTCTTTCCCATTATTATGAACTGAAGAAACTCTTGACTTCCCTTGAGATAATTTTTGTATCATACAATACTTCAGAACTTAATTATTGTTGTCTGTGAACTGTTTATCTGTGGTGTATATTAAACAGCAAGGGGCCAGTAACTGAGCCTCGTGGGAAATCTCAGAGTGGAGTTGTTCAAGAGCTCTGAATTATATGTAGAGATATTTCTTTGATTCGAAGGTGTTCTGACTTAGTTAATAGTACTCTATGTGATACAACATCAATGGCTTTGGGGAGGACCATTTGATTTGCTGTTACAAATTTTCTGCTATCATTAGCTTATTAAGTTGCCCATAGGATTCTTTGTTCAGTGTCATAGTTGTTCTTCATCAAATATGAATGACTAAAAAAAAAAATGCATATACAACTTAAATTAGAGGATAGGTGATCCTCTTTCATATCTTGTTCTTGAATACAGGTAAAATGAAAGATATCTCTCCTGTTTTGGAAATACATCACACTCAAAGCAGTCATTTAGCATTCATCCATTAAGAAATTAGTTATCATAGCATAAGAGTCAGAAGTTTTTGTACACATTATGTATGATTTTTAGCACCTAAGCACTATTGTACTGAGAAATACTGAAATCATAGTGGATGGTCTACAGTTGCTTAAACACTTTTAAACTTTTCTCTGTCAGTCTGTGGAGCACTAACTGAAGGAGCCTGTGCAAAATATTTATTCATTACACTGAATTCAATGGGGTAGTGTGTTTTATTTTCATAACAATTCTCTCTTTTGCAGTAAAGACTGTCTTATGTCTTTGGTTATATTTCCTTTGACATTGTAAGAATATTGAGCTTTTTAAAAAGTTTCCAGCAAGAAGTTTTTGGTTTTACCCTATACAGCCAAGGGTGTAGCTACCATAGGGCTAGGCGGTGCAGTGCACCAGGGCCCCAAATGCAGCCCAGGGGGCCGCCAAGCTCAGCTCAGCCCATGGGCCTTCAGGGGAAATAGATGACCCTTTTTTTTTAAGCTTGTGAACCTAGATACGCTACTGCTTAGGGGGCCCCTAAGTATTTTTTTTTTTCACCGGGGCCCTTGTTGTCCTTGCTACGCCACTGTACACAGCATCCTAATAGTCTTTAATGTGCTATGAAAACTATTTTACTTTTCGAAGTTTTGCCACCAAAAATTTATTCCATACAACATTTGAATTAAAGTAAGAGGAGTACACCTGTTTTGTTGATTCGGAATCTGCTGTTAGAGAAAGTGTTCTTATTACAAAGGTGACACTACTTAACTTCTTCAGTAGTAATGTGATATGTTCTTGCAAAGTGAGTTTCTCATTTGTTTGAATGCTAAGGAATTTTATACTCTTTGTTCCCATGTATGTGTTATTTTTAATAGTTTACATGTAAATCCTGTTGCACATATTTTTTTGTTTTAAACCTAATATAATGTCTTTTAATCAGAATTTAATTTTCATGAACCTGCCTTAAACCAGTTTGCTACTTCGCATCAGGGCCGCATTTAAGCATTGGCTACATAGGCTGTAGCCTAGGGGCCCGCACCACAAAGGGGGGCTCGCACCACAAAGAGGGGCCCCTCACCACCCACAACCCTTGCCTGGGCAGGTGGTAGAGCTAAAAAAAAATAAAAAAGGTCGCCCATAAATTTTTTAGGTCGAATTTCGAAATTTAAGAATCCAGCCACTGCCGACAGGGGGCCCGCACCACATGTATAGCCTTGGGGCCCACAGAGCCTAAATGCGGCTCTGCTTCGCATTAAATTCCATGTTACTGTTTGGAGTTTTCCTTAGCCAGGTTAGTGTCATCTGCAAACAAAAAGCTCTTAACCTTGTTGGTTAAGTTTCCAGGAAGATCATTGGTGTATAATAGAAACAGAAGGGATCCTAGGACAGAGCTGTGTGGAATGCCATGTTGTATATTCTCCCAATGTGATGAAGCATCTTTACTGATTTTAGAATCAAAAAGAAAAAATGTTTGTATCTGGCTTTTCATGTATGAACTAAACCACTACCTGCCACTGCATAAGTACCACAGTATTCCAATTCATCATTTACACAGTCAAATGCTTATGCAGCTCACAAAAAAAGAAAGAAAAGAAAAATCCTACATAGGACATTTTACTATACTGTTCCTCAAATGTGTTATTTAGAAATCAATATAAACCCATTTCTGTGGATGACCCTTTTTGGAATCCAAATTGTGAAGTGGTGAGAATATAGAAGTGTATAACATGTTTTATTAGTGTACTATGCAAAACTCTTTTGAGAATTTTAAAAGATAAAAATGAGATGGTATTTACCTACATAGGTCACTTCTTCCTTTTGAAATAATGGTTTTTACAAATGCATATTTTAGTCTATTTGGAAATACACTTTGCACTAAGAGTTCATTACAGATATGAGCAAGTACATGGCTGATAAAATCTGAACATCTTTTCATTATTTTACTTGAAAAATTGTCGTAGCTGTAAGCAGAGCCGGCTTAAGGAATTTCGGGGCCACCTGCAATGTTTGATTTCTGGGCCCCCTACTTCTTTTCTAGATGTACTTTGGCCTACACTTTTAATAATTTTCGTGAATTTATATACACATACATAGACACACATGCACACACACATATATCATTATTATTATTGCAGCTTTATCGATCCTTTTTTCAGGATGTAGTCTCTTTAAGTCTAATGAGCTATATATTAGAATTTAATTCTACATAGTTTTGTTGTAGTTCTTTCCAGCCTGATTGATCTTGAGTCACCCTCTTCCAGTTCACGCCTGTAACTTGACGTATATCCTTATCCCAGTGATCCGGGGGTCTTCCTCTTGCTCTTTTCAGGTTTCTTGGTATCCAATCCAACACTACCGTAGTCCATCTTTCATCTCTTTAGCGAGCAATATGACCGGCCCATTGCCATTTTTGTGTCATGACTCTTTTTAAGATGTCTGTTACTTTAGTTATTGAATGAATGTGCACAGACCTTTTCCTGTCTCTTCTTATAATACCTAGCATTGCTGTTTCCATACTTCGCTGTGCAGTTCCCAGTTTTTGCTTCGTGTAGCTATTTAGGGTCCAAGTCTGGCAGGCATATGTGAGGACCGGTAATACACATGTTCAAATACCTGTTTTTTTTTTAGATGTACTGGCATGTTAGATTTAAAAACACTTTCTCAAAACTGAATCTGATGAAGGACTTCCCGTGGAATTCCACGCCTCGGAAATGTCTATTGTGAATGCAGTTTATTAACATTCTAAATTTGTAGATTATTTATTTTAGCAGGAAAATTGTTCGTTAAGTGAGGACAAATTTTGAAGGGGAATGTGGAGGGGCCCCCGCAACAGCGGTTCTTGCGGTAGCCTTAAACCAGCCCTGGCTGTAAGCATTTTTAGGCTTTATTGCTTCATGAGTTTATTTCTGAGACTGTTGCTGGTTTTGTTTTTTTAAATATTTTACATACTTCACCCACTTAACCTTGCACAGATCTGTTTCATTTTATTTCTGTCTCTATAGAGTGATTTAACATTGTTACTGGTTCACTTTTTTATCAAATTCCATATAGTTTTAATTTCTATTTTGACTGATACATACATGTTAAATAGTTATCTGAAATTACAGCTTAGTACTTTGACGAGTTCAGTCATAAAGTGAGTGTAATTTTAATTTCTAAGTTCAGTGGCCAGTGAAAGTCTTTACTTAAGTGTTTAAATTTCTATATCCCGCCTCTTATTTAATTGAATTTAATTACAATCGAATGTTTGCTCTGCACATCTAAATTTTCCTTTTCCTGCCCTCTTAAGTTGAACATTAAATATTTTAACATTTTTGGTAAATTATTAATAATTTCTTTTGGTAATTTATCCCCATCCCTTACACCCTTAATTATGAAAGAAAATCTTCCCACAGACTTATGCCTGAAATCAAGTGCAAGTTTGTGGTCACGGTCATCTCTTCCATTCCATGCAACTTACCAATATCTTTCCCCACCTAATCACCAATTTATGCCATGTACACTCCCATGAATCTCTTCACCCTCCTCCTGTCTTCCAATGAATCCATATGCCAGTTACTGACTGTGTTCTCCAATTAACCTAACAGCCCTTCTTTGCACCCCCCTCCAACTCCTGTATTTGATATCGAAAATGTGGATCCGATACTATCTACTGTATTCAAGGAACGGTCTGACCAACGTTTTGTAACCAAATCCCCTAACTTCTCTAGTACTTACCCTCATGACTCTCTCACCTTTTCCTACTACCTGGCCAATGAGTGTTGCCCAGTTCAGTTAGCTATCAAATGTTATTCCAAGGTATTTAATTTCAAGTATCAAGTATTCAACAAGCAAATCATTCCCCCCCCCCCCTTAATATCATAATTAGTTTTTATTTTTTTATCAGTGTACCTAATAACCTGACTATTCTTTCCATTAATCTTCATCCCGTGTTGACCTACCCAGCTACATATCATGCCCAAATCTCCCTGCAGTTGTTCACTGTCTTCCATCATTTAATTATGTTATATAGCATTAAGTCAACTGCAAAAAACCTAATTTCTGCTTGAAGATCTCTCAGGCATGCGGTCGGATCAATTGATTGTAGTTCAATGGCAGAATATGCCACCATCTTCAGGTTGCATCTTCTTACCGGCATGAGGAGCGCAGTCCAGGACCAGCTTCCGATTTGCTGGGAAAACCTAATATTAAAAACCTAATTTCTGATAGTAATTCATCAACACAATCATTCATTTGAATGACAAATAGCAGTATCCTGCTAACTGAGATTTGCATGAATATCCTTGACTAAAGCCATAATGTTGAATTGAAAACCACTAACATTCCTCACATACATTTCTGATGTGGTTGCATTCTATTAATTTATGTATCACTAAAGTCAATCTGACTATCATACAATTTTCTACCCTATTTGTTGTGCCTCCATTATATACCGGTTCTACTGTCACACTTTTTGAGCCCTTTGGTAAGCAACAAGTATACTGACTTAGTTTAAATAACATTTCATGATAGGCACAATGTAACATCTTGCTATCTTTAAGACATCGATAGTAATATTACTTGCACCAGATCCTTTATGATTTTTCAGCTTTCATGATATCCTCAAGGTGCATTTCATATTTTTTAGTTTGCTCGTTTCTAACCACATGGATAAACTTTTTCTCTAATTTAAACCATCTTGTTGCTGAACCATTGTCCTTAATGATCTCACTAAATCAGTTGCTTAAAATCTCTGCCTTTTACAAATCCTCAGTAACCTCTTCTCAATCCTTGTCTATAATTGTCTCAACACTCTCCCTTCCTCTCAGTTTTCTAACATAGCCACAGATATTTCTAGAATTATTTATCAGTGGTTCCCCTGCACCAGTAATATTCTTCATAAACCCATCTTTAGCCACCCTCTTTGCTGTTATTAATTACTTATTTAGCTGTTTCAAGTATTCCTTACTGCCTACTCTTAACTCTGTTATTTTCTCTTCTCACAAACCTTTAATTGACTCGCCTGTTATAATATGTAAGTTTGGTACTTCTCTGTTTTGGAATACATATATATGTCTTCACCATTTTTTAATGATCTCCTTGAACTCATCCCACTTTAAATCCCATGTATTTATGCCATCCTTCCATTTGCTGAAATTTTCACTGAAATCTCTCTTCAATTTCAAAATCTGTGATTTTTATAATTATACCTATTTATTCCTTCAATTTTGGCCACTGGTTTACTGAATCGTATAACATCTATCAGAACTGCTTCATAATCACTTATTCCTTCAGCTACTTGACATCCTACAAGGTTATCATCAGCATTTATTAGGAAGATCTCTAACATATTTGGTCCCCTCGTGTTCTGCTCTAACAATTGTGTAAAGACTCCTTCTGTTTCTAAGGTTTTTGCAAATCTCTGTTTCCTTGTGTTATTCTATTTCCCACCCAGCTGACATCTGCTAAGTTTATATCCACATCAATTAGGAGCATCATACTCACTTCTGATGTCTGAGTCATTATTATTCATCCTTCCACTACAGTAAGCAACCAACACCCGCTTTTTTATTTTTTTTATCTTCCCAGAAATATACTCCAAGTTCATTAACCGTAGCACTAGTGAACTGTAGCAGTCTCTCCTAACCAGTATGAATACTTCTTCACCAATTGATCCTCTATCTAGGAATAATTTTGTAAAGTTGTGGAGGGAAAGTAAACAACAGTTTTATGAGGAAGAATTTATTAGATATAAAAATGAACCAACAAAATTATGGAAACGCTTAAAAACTTTGTATAAAACCAAGGACAGGGCATTGAAATATGTAATATTCAGCAAAGATTACGTCTTTAATTCGAATGAAATAACAAATAGATTAAATGACTTCTATATTGAAAGTATTGAGGAGTTAATAGAAAATATCCCCAAAACAGATGAATATGTAATGACACCCAACATTGATAATAACCTTAGCAAATTTCATGAAGTGACGGAGGAAAAAATTGGTGTTGTAGTTCGAAAATTAAGAAATATCATGGGTTCTGGTGGAGTAAGCAGTGAGGTATTAAGAATAGTATGGCCTTTGGTAGGAAGTACAGTAACTAGTATAATTAATGAATCACTGAAACAAAGAATGTTGCCAAAGGAATTAAAAACATCTATTTCTGCACCAGTTCCTAAAGTAAAGGGTAGTTCAAAGTGTGTAGATCTTAGGCCAATAAATAATTTGCCATTGATAGAAAAACTTATTGAAACAATATCTTATGACACTTTACTAAGTTTTACAAAGGAAAATGATTTCATAACTGAATACCAATCAGGATTTAGGGAACAGCATAGCACAGAGACTGCAATTCAGTTGGTTGTAGAAAATTGGTTAGGGGCAATTGAAGAGGGAGTAATAGCAGTATTTTTAGACTTTAGGCGAGCATTTGAAACTGTTAACAGGGAACTGCTGTTAAAAAAAATTAAAAAATATGTATAACATCACTGGGGAGGTTTATGCTTGGTTAGAAAATTATTTAACAAAGAGGTATCAGAGGGTTAGATTCAATAAGGTTCTATCAGAAGAAAGAGAAGTGAAACATGGAGTTCCCCAAGGTAGTAAACTTGGTCCTTTATTATTTATATTGTATATAAATGATCTGTCAGAAATACTAAAGAATTGTAAAATTCACATGTTTGTAGATGACACACTAATTTATTATTGTGGGAATAATCTAGAAAAAATGATACATGTAATTAATAAAGAGTTAAAATTTGTTAATGAATGGCTAAATAAAAATTTGTTAAGACTGAATGTGGCAAAAACAACATGTATGGTGATGGGGAAAAAACTGTTTATGGAACAGGCACTGCATTCTGTTATGATTAATGGAACTAAAATTAAGTGGGTTCAAAATTGGTGTAGTCATTGATAATAAGCTTAAGTTTATAGATCATGTAGATTATATAAATAAAAAAGTAGCAAAAAAGGTAAATTTAATATACAAATTAAGAAAAGTGTTATCTAAACCAGGTAAACAGCTATTGTTTAAAGCAATTGTACTGCCTCACATAAGATACTGCTCCACAGTATTAATCATGGCAAGCAAAAGAGAAATTATGAAATTGCAAAATAATTTTAATAAGCTAATGAGGGCTGTTCTGAATAAAAGACGAACTGAAAATGTCAGTAATATGCTTAAGCACTTAGGATATTTACATATTGAAAAGGAAATAATTAGAGATGTACTGACTTTTGTATATAGGTTGGAAAGTTGATTATTACCAATATATATGACTAGATTATTACAAAAGAATAATGATGTACATAATTATAAGAAAAGACAGGCAAATCATTTCTATTTGACTTATAATAAAAGTAGTAAAGCACAGAAAACTGTGTTGCACAAAGGTTTAAAAATATTTAACAAATTACCTGATGAAAAATAGGACCAGAACTGTTGCAAGTTTTAGACAAAAGCTTGGTAAATGGTTAGAGGAAAGAGATTGTAATATTTTCTCGTGAAGGAGTTCATTGAAATTAACACTTTGTTTATATTTGGTTTTTTTTCTGTTTTCTGTTTAATATGATGTATGAATTGTAATTGTACAGGGAGTTTCAAAAAGGACTTTACAACTTTGAAAATTCATATAAATTTTATGAAACAAGGTACAGAGCTGGTTTTGGTGTTGTTTTAAAGGAAAACACTTCAAGTTTTTACTTGCGTAGTCTGCTAGTGCCTAATCACGCCTCACAAGCGCTAGCGGCAGTTACGTTAAAGATGGCTGCCTTCACTGGACCCAAGCGTGCTAGCTGTGTGTTTTGGTTTGAAGAATCGAAGTCTGCGACAACAGTTCAGCGTAATTTTCGTACCAAGTACGCTAAAGATCCTCCTAGTAGGCCTAAAATTTATGAGTGGCATAGATGTTTTGTAGAAACAGGGTGCTCAGTAAAACATAAAAAATCCTCAGGTCGTCCAAGGTCTGACGAGGTTGTTGAGCAAGTGAGAAAATAGTTTTGTCAACAGCCCTACGAAATCGATCCGGCGTGCATCTCGTGAGCTGCAAGTCCCACATACGACGGTTTGGCATGTGTTGAGAAAACATTTGCATTTGAAACCATACCGATATTCGCTTTTACAAACAATTAATGATACTGATAAGATTGCACGTGATTATCACTTTTAAATTCCACTTGAATCAAAACAGATGTTGTTTTAGTATTTTACGGTCTTATATTCAATGCCGGATTTTGATGTAGTCAGAGAACTGCCATTCAACTTATTTGTTCTACGAAAGATGTATTTAGGTATAATCTTTAATTTCACAAGAGGTTGTGTTAGTAAATGCTCATTACACTTGCAAGTTCTATAATTTTGTTTTGAATTTCTCTAATTTTGGCATGCAATGTATTAATACCAATAGCAATACTTTCAGTTTATTTCTAGAAACAGCTGTTCACTTAGAAAAATAACAGAAACAGAAATACTTAAACCACAAGTAATTATAGGGACAGAGTCTTGGTATAAAAAAAGAGAAAGTATTAGACAATGTGGTTTTTCTTGATGGTTACAGAGTGTACCGCAGAGATAGAAGAGCAATTGTTGGAAAGGTTTTCATACTGGTTAGCAAAAACTACTACAGTTCACTGATGTCCATAGATCATGAGTTAACTGGGGTAGTAAAAATAGAAAACCAGGGTGTTGGCTGCTTACCTCAGTGGAAGAATGTCTGATGAAAATGAGGATTTTGGGAAGAAATTAAATTCATACTTAGAATTCAGAAGTTGAGAATAGAATCATCATTATAGGTGGGGATTTAAATTTACCAGGTGTTAACTTAGTTGGAAGTAAGATTGATAACACAAGGGAATAGATATTTGCACATATCTTAATAAGGGAAGGAGGGTTTACACAAGTGGTAGATCAGAGCACTAGGGGACAAAATATGTTGGATATCTTCCTAATAAATCCTGTTATGACCGTACGGGGTGTCAAGTAATTGAAGGAATGAGAAATCATGAAGCAGTTCTGATTGATATTAGAGGATTCAGTAAATTAGTGGCCAAATGAAGGGGTAAATAGGTACAACTATAAAGAGGCACAGATTTAGAATTTGAAGAGGGATTTCAGGAAAAGTTTGACAAAATGGAAGGATTGCTACAAGTGAAGGTGAGAAGATTTCAAAAAAGAGTGAAGAAATATTTATTCCAAAGCAGAGAATAAAGAGAAGTACAGAACCTATGCACTATTACAGGGAGGTAATGTGGTTAAATAGGTTGGTAAGAAGAGAAAATAACAGAGTTAAGAAACAGTAGGGGTAGGGGAGGTGACAAATAGAATTAAAAAATTATAGGCCAATAAATTTTACATCAGTGGTAGGTAAAATAATGGAGAGATTGATATGCAACCACATCAGATATATGTGAGGAGGTAGTGGGAAATATTTGAAACACCTAAACAAGGAATTAATAATAGCAAAGAAGATGGGTTATGAATGAGGGGGAAACCACTGACTGATGCATCTAGAAATCTCTACGGCTTTGTTAGAATGCCGAAGAGAAGGAAGGGTGTTGTGACAATTGTAGATAAGGATGGAGAAGAAGATACTGAGGATTTGATTTGATTTTTATTGGTCCATTTGGTCAATTTATAATACAGGTGTACATACTGACATTAGACAAGTCATTTTAATGAACTGATGATGCTTATACGTATGAGATGATGGATTAATATGATGAAAAACAAGTATACATGCAGACAAGATACAAAGTTAATATTCTTAGAATATTTTTTATGAGTCCATATATTCACCAATAGAGTAAAAACTGTGTCTCACTAGAAATGCCTTTAGTTTTATTTTAAATGAGCTACAGGAAGCATTTTTTACTTCCTCTGGGATTTTATTATAGAGTGATATTCCAGAATTTAAAATACTTTTTGATATGTTGTAGTCCTGCAAAATTTTTGTGGATGTCTGAATGCCCTCTAGTGAAGTGATTATGTAGCATATCATTTTTTATTATTTTGTTCTTTTTTAAGAGATACTCTCTTGTGAAGATGATTATTTCATAGATGTACAGGCATGGAACATTTAGTATGGCAAGGTTTATGAAATGTATTCGACATGATTCTGATCTTTTTAGGCAACATATGGTTCTCATTGCTCGTTTTTGCATCCTAAATATATTAGTGCTTTGTGACGAGTTTACCTGGTACCCCAGAAAATAATTCCATATCTTAACAGTGAGTGGAATTGGCCATAGTATGCTTGTATTACAGTATTTATACTGGTAGTATTCTTTAGGATTCTCAGTCCGTAACACACTGAAGACAGTCTTGTAGCCAATTTGCTTGTGTGTACATCCCAATTCATGTTTTGGTTGTACCCATAAGGCCCAAGAATTTCATTTTGTTTACATTCTTTAGATCTTTATCATTTATGGCTACCTGAATATTGTTTTTACTAACTGAGTGGGGTAGAGAAAAATTCAAACATACTGTTTTTTCCTCATTTAAATTAGGTTGTTTGTGTCAAACCAGTTTTGAGCTTGCTCATGGTTTTATTTGCTTTTAATTCTAAACTTTCTAAATTTTGTGAGGTGAGTAAAACACTTGTGTCATCTGCAAACTGAACTGTATCTTTTGAATGAACAGTTCTTGTGAGATCATCGATATAAATTAGAAATAATATAGGTCCTAGCACTGAGGGCTTGGGGTACTCCATACTTTACAAACTGTTCATTTGAGGTAAATTTTTCTCTTGTATTATGTTTTTGGTATATTGTTTCATGGTCTACAGTTACTCTTTGTTTGCGATTTTCAATATAAGATTTGATCCAGTTTTTTGCATTTCGTCTTATTCCCATTTTTTCTAGTTTAGTTAGCAGTATACTGTGATCTATTACAGTATATCAAATGCCTTTGATAGATCCAGGAAAATACCCTGCGGCCATATCATTTCCATCAAAGCTTTTATAACAGATTCTAAGAATTCAAATATTGCAGTGTGTGTAGATTTATTTTTCTGAATCCATGCTGTTGAGTAGAAAGTAATGTGTACTTGTTTATAAACTTAAGGAGTCTGTCAAGGAATAGTTTTTCTAATATTTTGGAGAAGATACTTAACTGGGATACAGGTCTACAATTTGTCACCTGATCAGGAGAGCCTTCTTTAATAGTGGAGTCACTATAGCAGTTTTGAGTATTTCTGGAAAAATTCCAGTTTGCACAGATATGTTAAATATTTTTGCAAGGGGGGTAGCTACATGGTTAGCACAGGTTTTCAAGATCAAATCTGGTACCTCATCCAACCCACATGAATAACTATTTTTAATGTTTTTATGGTTTTATAATTTCATCAGGATTAGTTTCAGCTAGGTACATTGTGATACTAGATGTTGTGGAAAGATTAGGAACATCTTTAGTTTGTTTCTTGCACTTTTTATTAATTAATTGTTCTGCCAAGGATGTAAAATACTTATTGAATTCTTCGGCTATCACTTTGGGGTCACTAATTATTGAGTCGTCAATACACAATTTGACGTTCCTTCTTTCGGTTTTGGTACTTTCAGTTTGCTGTCTGATAACATGCCACATTGCTTTCATTTTGTTGGAAGATTTTTGATAAAATTGTCATTTGCCATAATTTTTGCTTGCTGAATTACTTTTTTTATAAATTTTCTTGTATTTTTTAGCATAATTTGAAATTCTTGACTAACTTGGTTTTGTTTACAGTAATTTTGTAGAAAACGATTTCTTTCACCCGATATTTTTATTCCCGTAGTTACCCACTTTTTGTTTGGTCTTTCTGCCACAAATTTCCTTTTTTTGGGAAAAGCCATATTAAAGTAGTGTAGAAAGGTACTGTGGAATACATTAAAGCTGTCATTTGCATCTTTTTGATCATATACTTCCTTCCAAGTTTCATTTGATAGCAGTAAATTAAACACACAAATATTATCATCACAAAAATTTCTCTGATATCTAATCTTTTTACAACTTGTGGTTTTATTCTTTATCTTTAATGATATGAGTTGTGCTTCGTGGTCACTGTAGCCATACTTATCACTTCCCCTTTTGAAAAGAGTCTTTTTTCTGATACAAACACTTGATCAAGAAGAGTATTTTGATGGTTAGATAACCTGGTTTGGGAGTCTATTTTTGGTTTCAAGTTGAACGATTTGAGCATATTTAATAGATCTAATTTCTCTTTACTGTCTTTGAGGAAGTTAACATTGAAGTCACCACAAAGCACTAATATTTTACTGGGTTTAGTCACATGTTTAGTAATAATTCTAATTGGGCAAGGAAAGTCAAAAAATTTCCATCTGGTGGCCTATAGACATTTATAACTACTATGTTGGCATCATGCAAAAAAGTTGCACAAGCTTCAAAATTCTTCTCTATGGAAAGCTGAACACATTTGAGATATTTTGACATTTCATGTGTTGTCTGACAAAAATAGCAGTACCTCCATGCTTAGAAGTATTTCTGCAGAAACAGCTGATTAGTTTGTACCCTGGCAATGTAACTGAATACATTTCGTCATGACTTAACCAATGTTCTGTGATACAAATTATATCAACATTTAGCTTGTACTGTAGTAATACTTCCAATTCTGTTAATTTATTGGTAAGTGATTGCACATTATGGTGTAGAATAAACAGTTCTGAATTACTTTGCTTTTTACTTGTGATATGGGGTTCCTTATGAATTTCTATTGGCATTTCTAGTGATTCCCTTACCCTAAAAAAAAAAAAAAAAAAAAAAAAAAAAAAAAAAAAAATTATTTCACCATTTTCTACACTTTTGGCTTCATCTTCTAGCTGGTAACATGTTTAATTCACAAGTTCTTGAAGTTTTGTTTCTGCACTCCTTTGCCCACATGATTTTGTACTTGGAAATGCATGATGTTATCCGTTTTCTTCGGTTTGATGAAAACCCAGTAGTCTATTGAAGTTTGCTTCATTTCTATCTTGCCAGTCTCTTGTTTGCTCACAGTTTGATTTTGTTGGATTAATTCTGCAATTCTATTGCAAACATGTTACTTTCCATACCTGTTTAAGTGCAGTCCATGACTTGTAAAGTGCCTTCTGTTTAATCGTTCAGTTTCAAAGTTTATACTGACATGAGCACTGTTGATATTGTTTGATGAGTTTATGGCCTTCCAGAAATACTTGTTAGCCACCTTAATTTTAAAGTTTAAATTCGGCACATCATGTCTGAGAGGAATCGGATGTACAATTACATTTGTTTTTTGCTTAATGCATGGATAGTGGATGTAAGTGTATTTAGCGCACTACAAAGATCTTCGTAGCTATCTTCTACGTTATTTGTCCCCGCCATTACCACTACACAGTCTTTGTGATTATAACCTTCATTCAGTTTATCAATGCTTTTTGTAACTTCTTCAATGGGAGCATTTGGCTTGATTATGGCATCAATATTGTAAAGAGAGCCTAATTTCTTCCTTAACATATTCGAGCAGTATCTGCCCTGGCTATCACATAATAGGAGAATCTTACATTTATTGCTTTGTTTACGTTTCGTAGCACTGTACAATGTTTTATTTTTTTGCGTGTCTGTTTCACATTTTTTAGTTTTCATCTTAATTTTATCTAGTTTCACTTCACTTTGTAAGATTAACGCGTTAAATTTGTTTGAAACCTTCTCTTCGTGATCTAATGTCTCCTTTCTTGTACAGCTTTTTACTCTATGCCTGCCATTTACGTAAGTCGATTTTACACAGTTTGTTTCTTCAACTACCGGATGAGTTACACATTTCACTTTCTGCTTCATATCATTTATTTCTTCCTTGAGAAGTTTTATGGTTTCATCTTGACTCGAGATAATGTCTTTAAGTTGTTGGATTGTGAGTTCATTTCCATCAAGCTTGGCGTGTGTTCTGCCGGTTGACGCATTTAAATCTCTTGATTTGGAGTGTGTTGTCACTGTGTTCAGATTTTTTTTCTTAATTTCACACGCACGACACTTCGAGCTTACATCAGCATCTGACTTTTTACAAGCGGAACACTTTAGCACAATATTAAAAGACTTTTTACACGACTGTTCGCTGGTGTTTACTGACCCCGGCGCCATCTTAACAGAGTGGATATGAAAAAGGCAGAGATTTTAAGTAACTGATTTAGTGAGACCATTAGGTACATTCATTAAAAAATGGGAGGGTATAAATTGGAGAATGAGCTTAACTACACAATTGGAAATGTACAGACTAAAAAACTTGAAATTCATCCTGAGGGTACCATGAAGGAACTAAGGGGAAAAAAAAACATAAAGGGGCTGGTGTAAATAATATTACTATGGATGTCTTAAAGATAGAAGGATGTGACATTGTACCCTATCTTGAAAAATTATTTAAATTGAATCTGGATACTTGCTTCTTACCAGAGGACAGGAAAAGTGTGATAGTAACACCAATATATATGAAGCAGGGATGACAAATAGAATAAAAAATTATAGGCCAATACATTTGACATCAGTGGTAGGTAAAATAATGGAGAGATTGTTATGCAACCACATCAGAAATATATGTGAGGAGCAGAAGTGGTATTAAAGTCGGCAACATGGCCTCTAGCAAGTATATTCATATGAACTCAGTAGGATTATATGTAAGATATTTCAGAGGAAATGTACAAGGGAGGCCAAATTGATAGTGTAGCATTAGATCTTTCAAAGGCTTTTGGCAGAATGAGGCATAAAATGATAGTAAATAAGGTAATAACTATTGGAATGGATGAGAAAGAAATTTTCTCTGTAGAAGAATTCTTAAAAGGTAAAAAACAAAACGTTAGTGTAGGAAATGCAGTACCAAAAGAGATGGAAGTAAAAATGAGAGTGCCACAGGGTAGTGTAGTGTGACCATTGCTATTCATTTTTCTAATGAATGATTGTGTTGATGGTTTATTATCAAAAGTTAGGTTGTTTACATATGACATAATGTTATGTTAAAAGGATCAAAATTTTAGACAACTGTGAACAGCTGCAGGGTGATGTGAATGGCATACCTAGTTGGGTTGATAAACATGGGATGAAGATAAATGCTAAGAAGAGTCAACCTATTAGGTACACAGATAAAAAACTAAATATTGATTATGATTGTAAGGTGCGGAAAGAATTGCTTGTTGAAGACTTGAAATGTAAATATCTTGGCTTAACATGTGATAACAAGATGACCTGGCAGTGCTGGTAGTAGGAAAAGGATTCGAAATTCTGCAATTGTTGGAAAGAGCCATGAGGGGATATAACAGAGAAGTAAAGAAATTGGGTTACAAAACGTTGGTTAGACCACTGGTTGAATATGGTGGTGTAGTATGGGAACCACCTTCTGGCTATCAAATACAGGAGTTTGAGGGGGTGTAAAGAAGGGCTGCAATATTTCTGGAAATTACTGCAGAACACAATTAATAACCAATATTAAAAAAGAGCAGGAATGGGATTCATTGGAAGAAGGAGGAGTGTGAAGAGAGTTATGGCAGTGTACAAAGCATATGTGGGTGATGAAGAGTGAGAATTAAAAGTAATGCATGGAAGTGTACAGATGTCCGTGACCACAAGTGAGCACTTTGGAGTGGGAAGATTTCTTTCATAGGTAAGGGGGTCAGGGATTGAAATAAGTTACAAATAGAAATGATGAAGAAATTACCAAAAATGTTGAAATAATTGAAAGTTGAAATTTGTAAAGGGCAAAAGTAGGTGGGTACAGAAAAGAAGGAAAAAATGGGCTTGTAGGGAAAATGCAACTGGAACATGCTCTCCATCACAATTAAATTAATCTTAATCTTTTTAAGATAGTTCAGTAAGCCACAAATCAGGATGACTCAGTGTTTTGTAAGGGACTATATTGCATACCGGGATTGAAATATCGGTAGTCACCTTAACTCACAACTTGCATTTTGAATAAATTTTCATAAAAGGTTTCATAAAAAGTTCAAACTGTTAAACCGTGAAAAGTACCTTTGGATAAATCAACTGTAAATTAATTGCAGTCACCACTTTCCTAAATTAACCTCAGGAAAGGAAAGGTTAGGTTATTACTATGAAAAGAAAATCACTTTTAAAAATTTAACCATCTATATTCTTGAATAGAAAAGTTCACTGTTACAGTTGAAAGGCATCAGGCATTCCTCTCCAGAAGTTTTCAAGTTATGGAACAATGACGACAGAACAAAGGAAACCCCCTCTCAAAATTTTAAAGTTACATGTTCCGTAATTTAGACCGGGTTGCAAAACTTGAAAAATTCCATGATGGCAGACCACTTCCTGCTCGAACGAACTTTCACAATACACCCAGCAACGGGTCCTCTCTGTTTGAGAATCCTGCTACAACTGAGTCCAGATGGCTCCTCAACTCTCTATGTAGCCCGGGTACCATTACACCTGTAACCTACCTCTCCATGACATAGTTCTTCCAAAGGGTGAAACATAGAGCTCTGGAAATTTTTATATTATTTAGAGAAACTGCTAACAAACAACTTACTCCCTTATAATTTTTACTGTAAACTCAATCATTTGTTCATAATACCACCTGTTGCTGTGTAGAATCACATGTCACCGCGTGAAAAGTGTATCAATACGCGTTACAAACTGGTGTGTTAATAATGTATTTTGGGTTTCGAATCTAATGCCATTCGCTTCTACAGTCCTCCAGGTTTCCAAAAAGTGCTTGATCTTGTTTCTAGCTGCTGTACTTATGTTGCAATCAATTTTCTATAAATCTGTACTTTTTCCCACCTGGTGCCATAACTCAAAGACACATTTAACAAAATTATTATGAAAGTAAAGCCTATTTTGTAAAAAGGCTTGTGGGTTAAACCTTTTTGGTGGCCTACACGTATTCTGAACATGTTTTCTTGTGCTGACTTAAATTAATTTCCTCCTATTTTTGAACTGTATATTGAAAGCATGATTTCTGAAATGTAGTTAATTTAGAAACAATCTTAGGCCTATCTGCCTGAAAATAACTATTTGAAATTTAAGTATGTTATACACCATTTTATTTAATTGATTAAATACTGTCAGCTGGCTTTGAGAATTGCCTTAAACATGTGGTTTTATCCGTTTGAAGGTGCAAGATTATTATGACGAGTTATAAAACCAGTGTTTTCTTATTTTAAATTACTTTAAATTGTTGATTTAGTTTATTTATGACAAGTTTTTATTGGTTTTGTGCTGATTACAATTGTGAAGTTTGAAGGTGATACTATGTTGTAACAAAATTTTGTGCTTATTACGATGGATACTTCACTATTATGGCTAATTAGGTGAGTTTAAAGTCTCCTTTTTGTTATTTGCAGCTTGTTTTTTATCTGAATCATCTGTTTAGTTGTTTTCCCAGTTTCAAATCATTGCATATATGGCTGTAGGCTGTGGTATCAGTTTGTGCATTATGCTCGTTCCCCATTACCGTAGTGAAATATTAGAATTTGATTAATTCTAAGGTAGCTAACATTGAAGTTACTTTTTGAAATAAAAAAAAAAACTAGCTGAAATCATGAAAAGATCAAAAGAAACTGAAATCTCCCCTCAATGAACTATCCTCAGGGTTGGTCTGTCATCCATTCTCTCTCTCTCATTCATACACAAATTATCATCATATTTTTGAAACACAAAATCATCAAAACACCCACATATAAAGCATAAGCATCACAGACAAATGTCAAAATGTCATATTATCAAAATATCAAACATCAAAGAAAAGTTAAAAAATCTTAGAACAAAATGGTGCTTATTTTAAAAATTTTGTCTCATTTATAAACATTTTTGTATTTCATTTGTGAAATTATTTTGTTAAGAAAGTTTATTTTGTTTAATAATTGTTCCTTTGTTTATTAAATGCTCTTTTTCATTTTTGTATATATATATGAGTCCTAAAACTAACACTTCCTTAATGGGTAAATCCCAAGTCCTGTCACAGTTGCCATGTAAGGGACTATACTGCATACCGGGATTGAAATATTGATAGTCACTCACAACTTGCATTTTGAACAAATTTTCGTAAAAGGTTTCATAAAAAGTTCAAACAGCTGGCTTCGAGAACTGCCTTAAATGTGTGGTTTTATGTGTTTTAAGATGCAAGATTATTATGAGGAGTTATAAAACTCGTGTTTTCTTATTTTAAATTACTTTAAACTGTTGATTTAGTTTATTTATGACAAGATTTTATTGGTTTCGAGCTGATTACTATTGTGAAGAACTTTTAAAACATCAAAAGTGTTGTAACAAAATTTTGGGCTTATTATGATGGATACTTCTCTATTATCATTATATAGTTGAGTTTAAATTCTTTTTATTATTTGCAGTTTGTTTATGATCTGAATTATCTGTTTAGTTGTTTTCCCTGTTTCAAATCGTCACGTATATGGCTGTAGGCTATTGTATCAGTTTGTGAATTATGCCCGTTCCCATTTACCGTAGTGAAAAATTAGAATTTGATGACTTCTAAGGTAGCTTACAGTTTCTTTTAGGGGTGTGGAAGCTGCTATCTTAAATCAGATATTTGTTGTTTTTGTCTCAGGTTTCTGACATTAGAAATTTTCATAAGGATAATGAATATTAATACTTACAACCACACAATGAAAAATGATTACATAAATACACTTAGTGGAAATGGGTTCATGTCATATATAAACACAGCTACCAGAGTAACCCCCAATTCAGAAACCTGTATTGATCACATTTACGTATAATCTCAAAGAAATGCAGAATTTGCTCCAGCTGTTAAGCATGCAGGTATCACGGACCACAGCCCAATTTTTCTTATGCAAAACCATTCCAACAAATGCCAAAAAAAAAAAATGAAACAAGAACAAAGCATACATTCCAAAATTAATTATGAAACACAAATTCCTTGACAAAAGAAAAATGGGAATCTGTTCTAACACAACAAGATGCTCATTAAACTGCATATTCTTTCATCCAAATACTGACACAACACCTCATCAACCACACCATTCAAAGCAGACTAGGTCAAAATTAAAAAAAAAAAAAAAAAAAATTACTCCATGGATTACTGCTGGTTTGATAACCTCTATAAGAATTAGAGACAAATTACATCAAACACTGGTAAGCAGAAAGTCCACAAACCATTCCACAGCAGACTTAGAAAGCCTTACAAACAGATATAAATTATATAGAAATTGGATATACAAGCTTATCAGAATCACAAAAGAAAAATATTACACCAAAATAATTACGACACATTCTAGCAATACAATAACTTTATGGAAAAACATCAATGAAATAACAGGCAGACAGAAAAATAAGAAGCTACCTATTGAAACAATTTACATTAATGACTCACAGCAGACATCAGAGCCCATTACAATAGCTAACAAATTTATGGAATACTTCACTAATATAGGTCTAGAACATGCTGAAAAAATTGAAAGTGCAACTGATGAAGCCACAAACAAGTACAATAACATCCCAAAATCCCAGACACAGTCTGCCTTCTCCCCCCCCCATATCAGAAGTAGAAATAGCACCGCACTGAAGAATGACTCTGCAAGTGGGTATGATAATATAAGTAGTAAAACACTGAAGACTGTGAATAAATTTATACTGCTGCCGCTAAAACATATATTTAACCTATCTTTAACAGAAGGACAGTTTCCAGACCCGTTTAAAATAGTGATCATTAAACCAGTGTATAAGCAAGGTGATAGAAAAGAAGTATACAATTATAGGCCGATTTCCCTCACTACTCATCTTTCAAAATTGCTAGAAAAATGTATTAAAAGTAGGTTAATGAACTACTTGGATGAATTCAGTATACTCTCAGAAAAACAGTTTGGTTTCAGACCAAATGTAAGTACTCAGGACGCTATAATATACATTGACAAATCACATATGCAAGATGATGGATAGATCCAAAAGGACAATTTCAGTATTTCTAGATCTAAAAAAAAAGCATTTGACACTGTCGATCATACTATACTACTCGCAAAACTCAAGAAGTTTGGTATACGAGGAACTGCTCAGAAATTATTTACACAGAACACAAATGGTACGAATTGGAGACACCGTAAGTAAAGTTGCAGAAGTCAATGTAGGTGTTCCACAAGGAACAGTACCAGGACCAGTTCTGTACCTTGTTTACATAAATGACCTATGTGAATTAAATCTTAGTGCAAATATCACTTCATATGCTGATGACACAGTTGTGACTGTTACAGGTAACACTTGGGAAGACAGCTTCAATGCAGCTCAGGAAGCCCTACACACTGTTCAGCAATGGTTAAACCAAAATCTTCTAACTATAAATGAAAACAAGACCAAATTCGTTTGCTTTACACACAATATAACAACACAACCACCGGACCATCAAACTCTGATACTCCACAAACCCTCATGCAATAGTCACACAAAATGTAACTGTGTCAAAATACAGAAAGCAAAAAACATTATGTATCTAGTCATAGAAATAGACTGCAATATGTGTTGGAATCGTCATGCATCATACTTAGTTGCTACAAAAGCTTATTTATCGAAGCATTAAGAATGGTTTATTTCGCCTTAGTCCAAACACACTTACAGTATGGTATAAACAGCTGGGGAGGGATACTTGATACACACTTGGCTCAGGTCAACAGATGCCAAAATTACATTCTGAAAGTGATGTACAAAAAGCTATACACTTTTCCAACATGTGAGCAATATAAACAAAGCATGTTGCTCAACGTCCATCAGCTATTTATTCAAACAATGGTCATGTACATACATGCCAATATAAAAGTCTTCAACGCTAGTGACCTACCACACTTGAATACTAGAATACAAAAAGGAGCATTCATTCCTCGCCGAAACACTCTACTAGGACAAATACATCCAAGCTGCCTTGGTCCAAGAATTTATAATAAATTACCTGCAGATGTTATTTATTTATTTATTTATTTATCAATCTTGTTCCATGGATCCCTGCTGAGGAAATACCTCTGGGATGTGAAACATGTCATTGTTGATACATATACACATAATATGAGTCATATCATAGTAAATATATACATATTTTACAAATACAAGAAATAATAATAAACATACATTTTTGCAACTGAGTTTTGCAAACGTCATAATGAGTACAATTAATTATTTTCTTCAAATTCTTGAATGGAGTAGAAGGAGTTGCCAATAAGATAATCTCTAAGTTTTTGTTTGAATACATCTTTATTATCTGAAAGCTGTTTTATACGATTAGGTAGTTTATTAAACAGATGTATCCCAGAATAATTAACTCCTCTTTGTACTAATGACAGAGATGTTTGTGTTTTATGCAAGTTATTTCTGTTTCTTGTATTGAAACTGTGTACCTGTGAATTAGGTGTAAACAGGTTAAAATTTTCTATGACAAAGCTCATGAGAGAATATATATACTGAGAATACATTGTAAGAATATTCAGTTTCTTAAAGAGTTGTCTGCAAGAAGTTATCAATAAACCAAAGCATACCATGAAGAAATATATATCCGCTTGGATTTTAGAGAACTATAAATTATTAAATGAATTAATAAATTTTCATCACTTGGTGTAAACAATATATATATAAATATATATAGATCTTAAATATTACTTTAACACTAAGGATTTTTAAAATGTCCATGTACATGGAACAAATCTTTATAACAGTTGTATCACTTGTGTCATTATATTCCTAATATTCTCTGTTGATTATTGTTTACACACAATCAAGTAGGCCTATAGATTGTCCAATAGATCTTAAGTCACTGTAAATCTCCATAATGTAAAAATCAAGATAGTTACAACTTGAAGCCCACACACAAGTTTTACCTTATGTGGGATTCACAATATAGCATTGTAATACTCAATACCATATTAAAATTCTATAACTGTTATTTGTGAATAAAAAAAAGTATAAAAGTAGATGTTTTTGCATTTTCTGCCAGCCTTTAAACCTCAGAGGAAATAAATTTCCTCAGGGCCACACGCTTCATACTGGATCCAAGAATAGTTTTTTGGTTAGGTCATTTCCTGTTCATTTGCTCCTAAAGCCATTGTTCCAAATCTGTAACTACTGATAGAGCCTCAAGTTACTAAGTTGTTTTTATGTGAGATTTTTACTTATGTCATTCCCACTTCTTTTATGTATTTGTCTTTGGAGGTGTTTAGAGAAAGATGGCAACTCGGCATTAACTTTATAAGAAGTAATAGGGAAAGTAGACCCTTTACTTACAATAGATGAAGGCAGGCAGTAAACAAAAACAAAAAGATTATAACATTTTACAATGCTTCAATTCAGTAGCTTATTTATGTGAAGAGATTTGTATTTACACACTGAGAGTTACCATGTGACTCTACTTCTCTTATCTTTTCTTATTTTCCTTGCCTAAAAGCTTTTTAAATCACATTATTATCATAATTGGGCATTAATTTATAGATATGTACCTGATGGTTTCTTTGTAATAGATACTACTGAAAATATTAGTTCTAACAGAAAATATTGATTTTTAAATTCAGTTCAATCAATGACAATATAAAGTATTTCATGATGGGTTTTCTGTATAGGTATTTTATCCCAAGAACTGTCAACAACTGTGTCTGGAATATATGGAAATTATTCAAGTTATATTGCAGCATCTTATGTGAAGTTTATTGAAGGAGCAGGCGGGAGAGTAGTACCGATTTGGTAACACTGAAATTTTATATGTATATGAATACCACCGTATCATGAGGAGGATCCCTTATTTATCATTTATCTTCTGTTTCAGGATAAATCAAAGTGAAGATTACTACAGAAATCTAACCACATATATAAATGGGTTAGTAAAAAATTATTTTGAAGAGGAGTTGTTAGATGATAGTTAATTTAATAATTCCTGATGACACTTACATGAATCAGTTGAATTTAATAATAATGACAGGCTGTACCAGATCCCAGTACTCTTCATTTATTTTGCTAAATTTGCCCATTGTACCTGGAATCTGTTGGTATTGTTTATGTGTGGCCTATACTACTAATTGTGCATCTCAAAAAGAAATACATAATTTATTATGCGAACAAAGACTTTCCCGGCGTGTGGATCCAATGAACTCTTCACAAGTTTGCTGCCGGATAGCGTTTGTGAACGACGTTCACAAACGCTATCCGGCAGCAAACCTGTGAAGAGTTCATTGAATACATAATTTATTAGTTTTTACCATTGAAATTCAAGCTGTTTGAGACTATAGTTGTTTTAAACATACTTCGCTGCGATATTAATGATCTCACTGTTGCCATAATTAAAGACAATTCAGTAAAAATAATGCCTAGTGTCTTCATAAAAGTAAGTATTAATTATGGACCCTAAAGATATGTTAATACATGTAATACTGTTTTTGCCTAAGTCCATAATTAGCAATAGTTAGTTAATGCAGCAAATATAAATTCTTTACCACACAGATAAAATATAACTTGTATATGTTTTCAGCAGTGAGAGTTTTGCACAGACAAGTTTATTATTCCAATGCTTATGCTTTAGATGAAACTGTCACCTACAGATTTGCAATTTAAAAGTCTTGAATGATGTAGTGTGTTGTTTGATCTTGGTTTCCACAATTTTGGGCAGCCCAGCATACATCGTTTGGTGGAGCATACATAACCTTCAGTCTTTAGTGAGCTGTCCATGCTCAGTTTGTTTAGAACCATGTGGTTCTAGTATGTTAAAATCCTGGAATTTGTTTTGGTCATCAGGGTGTTTTTTACAAGGGCTTTTTTTTAATACATTATATTTAGTGATGTTGTATTCTACAGGGCGTTCGCCGGAAAACGCTACCCTCCCAGTCTGTTGCCGTCGGCAACTTGCGTGGTCAGTGGAGCCAGCAATTCCAGCCACACGGCACCGTGAATCACCGCACTGTTTAACACCTCCGCTGCCCCAACAGTGCAGTGACACAGTATAATGGGACCCTTACATTGTTAAGAACGGTTTCTTTGCATTGTAGCTAGTTTGTGACTTCAGTCTCTTATTAATCAGTGTTGTGAATAAACGTTTCTTTGCGGTTTGGCTGGTTTGGGGCTTCATACTCTTACTAATCTGTACCGTGTTTGAGTGTGAGTAAAATTATGGTACGTTACAGTTTGCAACAAAGAATATTTCTCTACAATACATATGTGAAGAAGAAGTCGTTTAAAAAGTGTCGCAGTAAATTTCGTCGCGAATTTCCTGGCGCTTAACTGCCAGCTAAATCAACAATTCTGCGTCTGGTTAAAAAAGTAAGAGAAACGGGTTCATTTTTTAACAAAAAGAGACTGTCGGTCAACCGTATTCTCACAGAGGAGAAAATTGACGATATCGCTTTTCGACTAGAACAGTCACCCAAAAAATCATTAAGTCAGTTAGGGCAGCGTGTGTCTCGAAATATGTTCAGAAGATGTGAAATGTGCATTACACAAGAGGGTCAACACTTCCAGCATCTTTTATAAGGTAAGCTAATGAATTACGTCACATTTAAATGCTTAGCACATACAAGTTTATGAAGCGTAATTATTATGAAATAGTCCGCGGCTGACGGTCGAACAATGCCGGAAGCTGACCGCTCGCTCGCCGGGAGCAGTTTCTTCCTTGTAGCGCTAACAGTGGGTTGCGTTTCCCGGCGAACGCCCTGTAGTATTCCATAGCTAATAAGTTTTGAGAAGCATAATTGCAGTACAATCCCATGCTGGTACAGAAACTTTTTTTTATCATCTTATTGTGTGCTTTTGGTTTGTCAATTTTGTTTGAGACATGATGGAATGCTTTTTTGCAACTATTGTATGGTTTGGGATTTGTTATCAATTATTTTCATGGTACAATAACATTGCGCAGATAGTTGATCAACTAAGTTTCACAATGATAGTGTTGTGAATATGTGGCTGAAGTACTGTATGAGAGAATCTTAGATATTTCTAGGTATACAGATATAATAAAGTTACAGTTTACTGAATAATAAGATTTTCTTTTTTATTTCTGATGCTGCATGAGGGTTAAAATTTAAAGCATTACTTAACATTCCTATTTTTTGTAGACGCAAATATAGAAAACATAAGTAGTAACACAACGGTGTATTACATTTACACAAGTATTATGTCCTCTATCACCATCAATTTTTTGTCAGATTTATTCTTGTTTTTTATTTAAATTTCATTAACTGATGGGATAAAGTCGATAAGTGTGTCATTGATACACATAAAATTTATTAAAATTAATTCCTGGCTTTTATTCTTACATTTTATTTCAGGTTCTTATTTTGTAGATTAGTTTTACTACATTCCTTTGTTTTACATAATCATTTCGCTGTTGATTGTATTATATTATCACACTACCTGTGAAAAGCGTATTTGCTGTTTAATAATTTGATTTAAACCAAATATCTGAGCAATTCTGTATTCCTTATTGATTGATTGTGTGATGAATCTAAATTTTTTAACATTTTTTTTTTATTTTACAATACGTACAAATGTGCAGGTGTACACATCCCAGGCTCATATAATCATATATTTCTAGATCTAGTGCTTTGATTGATGTTTGGTTTATGTCCATTATTGTTCCTTCATTAGCTTAAAGATGACCATCAGGAACAATATGGTTGATTAACTGTAAGGCAGCTCTGTAGTCACAATTTGCAGGACAAACCCAGCCACAATGTTTACCTTCTGTTGGAATCTGTATTCCTCATCAGATCACTACATTCCAAAGCATGAATTGATAAAACAAATAATATCATATGTGTTAATGATGCAATTTCCCTTTACTTGATAATTTTTATTTAAACCCTTTGAGATTCTTGGATCCTTACTCCAGTGGAAGAATGAATGAACAATGTGAAAGAAAGCTAATTATTATTTAGAGATTGGAAGCTGGATGGTCATTATCTGTGGGCAGTAAAGCATAACTTGGAATGAAATAAGATTAATAATGTAACAAACAAGAAATTTTCAAATAGTGACCAATTGGGTTGGATGTCTTCCTAATAAAACATGATTACAAATTTTTGGGTCTCTGTTTACAGTAGAAGTAAATGATTGTGAAGAAATTACGATGAAAATAAGAGGGTTGAATAGCCAAAATTGTTGTTGGTTGTAGGAATTATTTTATTATTATTATTTTATTTTTTTTAAGGAGGAATTGGTTCTAAAATTAAAGATTTAATTAATAATAATAGTTATGCTGCATGGAAGTAAATCATCATTACATAAAGAGGAAGTGTGAATATTTGTAAAAGGTAATAGGAATGGAATAAGAAACATTTATTCCAAAACAAAATATAAATAAAGAAAAGCACAGTACCTGCATGCTATAACACAGAATTCAGAACACTATATAGGTTAGTAAGATGAGAAGCACAAATAGACTTAGAGAAACAGCCAGGCAACAGCAAACTACTAAACTATGTATGAGGTTAATAGCCATGTGAATACTTGTTAATAACTGTAATTTGGAAGTGGTGATGATAGGAAGTGATACAAGACAGTCATGTGCCAATACAAGTAGAGCCTTGGTTGAAGGAAGGAGTGTTAGTTATAGAGCGTACAGGGTGTAAGGGTTTGGGGGAGCATACATTAGCATCTTCCAACCAAATATCAACCTCTCCTTCATGCAGTGCACCCTGTTTGCACAGACATGGCTCTGGCAACTGAATGATTCCTGGTATAATGAATCACCCACTGCTTGCCACAGCTTTCTTATAAGATGGCAGAAGAGCAGTATGCAGTCCAAAGTGGGATAATGAAAAGAAGCAAATACTGTGGGAAATTTTGGACTAGGAGAAATAAACGAGTAAGGAAGCAGTTAGTTAGGATATTATGAAAAACCTAAACTCATCATGGCAAACGCAATGTTTGAGAATCATGCACGAAAGATACATACCTGGAAACATCTAGAGGATACAGGTAGATGTTAGCTAGATTGTATCATGGTCAATATAGTTCTAGACTGTAAAGCATATAAAAGAGCTTACATAGTTTCAGGCCACAATCTAATAGTTACAATGTGTAGGCTGAAATTCAAGATAATAAGTAAGAATTCCAGGCAGAATGGACTAGAAGTCAACAAATTGCAACAATCTAACATAAGATAAACATTTGCAGATATAGTAGATGTCAGTCTAAGAAATAACTCTGAAAGGCATTCAACTGGGGATGAATGAAGTTCTCTGAAGAGAGAAATAATCAAAGCTGATAAAGAAATATTAGGCTTTAGGAAAAAGTCACCCAAAAAACCTTGGATCACAGAAAATTTTTGGAGATTGATGGACCAGAAGAGAAGATACAAAAATGCCCAGGATGAAGCAGGAATAGAGCAGTCATTTTTGAAACCAAATAAACATTTAGAAACCGAAATAAACAGTGAATGCAAGAAAGCAGAAGAAAATTGGCTGCAAGAAAAATGCAAAGAAGTAGAAGAGGAAATTGTTATAGCTAATGTAGATGTGGTATATGGAAGCTCAAACACAGTTTTGAAGAAATATAGAAAAGATTTATAAACATTAAAGCTGATGATGGGAAACCTCATTTAAATTCAGAAGTCAGAGCTAACTGAAGGAAGGAATACATTGGAAACTGTATGATGGGGATGACTAAAACAACAGTGTACTAGAAAAACAAGGTGATATTGACATTGGGGAGATCCTGTTGTAAGAAATGAATATGACAGTGCTTTGAAAGATTTGAAATCAAATAAGGCAGTTGGTACTGATGAGATACCTGCAGAACTTGTGGGCCACCTATGAGAAGAAGGAATCTGAAGATTATTCAAGCTGATATCAAATAGTTAAGAAACAGGAGAGATTCCAACTGATTTTAATAACAGTATCATCTTTACCCTTCTGAAGAAAGCAAAAGTTAACAATTGCAAGAATTATTACATTCTACGTCTAGGGTCACAAGCTTCAAAGTTATTGACCAGGATAATATACAGATTAGAAAGAGATAGTAAGTGAAGATCAGTTTAGTTTTATGAGAAACCGCAATACAAGAGAAACAATTCTGGCTTTAAGATTAGTACCTGTAAGAAAAATAAAGATACTCTAATGACGTTAGTTGACTTAAAAAAGCTTTTGATAATGTTAGGTGGGACAAGATGTTCAACATTTAAAAGAAGTCAGTTCTGAAATATCGGGGGTCCCCAAACTTTTTACCCCATTGACCCCTTGACAGGATATTTGCCTTCTTATTGACCCCCACAAGTATTTAATAAAAACATTAAATAATTTTTGGTATTTCTGATGCTAAGCAATAAGGAGGCCTGCATAACAACTCAACCAAAGAATTTATAAAATCCACCCAATAACATTAACAGAAAAATGAGACACTTTCCACTATAATTATAATCTCAGATAATAGGAACAAAACTATGGATAGATGGAATAAATTTCAAATAAAGACCTGCCAGAAAGATCAGATAGTTGTTGTACTGTTTTAACTTGTCACGTAGCTATGGATCCACCTTCCTAAGGCACTCCTCAACTCTCAATACTGAAACTATCACCTCTTGACAATCACCTTACCTCAGTGAGCAAAAGTAATTGGTTGAAAGTTTCATCATTTACTTCACATGACTTCGCAAACAGACAGGAATTGAGAAGATGAGCTTTACTTTTATTTATTGACCTGATTTTTACTAGAAAATTCCTATTTTTTTCTGCACAGTTTAATTGATCCTCTTTAGTATTAATCGACCCCCTTTTGACCTCCCCCCCTGTATTAATCGACCCCTGGGAGATCTCTAATCGAACCCAAGGGGTCAGTATTGACCACTTTGGGGACCCCTGATCTAGATAAAAGAATACTTCATAATTCATATAAGAATCAAGTGGCTATAAAAAAAAGTAGAGAATCATGAGAGATGTGCATCTGTTAAAAAGGGTGTGTATCAAGATTTTAGTCTATCCGCATAATTAATATTGAACCTACATTCTGTATATTGAGGTGAGAAGATTAAATAGGTTAGTAAGAAGAAAACAAATAGAGACTTTAAGGAATTAGGGAACACTTGAAACAAATATACAAGGATTTCAGTAGCAAGTAGGAGTAGCAAAGAGGGAAGCTAAGGATAGGTTTATTAATAATATAATGAAAGCAGGAGGAGCACTGAGTGATGTTTAAAGCAATTTCTATTGTGTTAGAAAGCTGAGGAGAAAGGTTTGGTTAATTGTATATAAAGAATAGAGTGCACAGGATTGGGAGACACTGGAAGGCAGGAGGAGGATGGAGAAAGTAATCGGACAGAATATGATGTATATTGGTGATATGGCTTGGATGAATATTGTTAGTAAAGTTATGAGGTAGTACATGAAAGGAGTTGTTTAATCACAAACTGGCACTTAATTTCAGGAGTAAGGGAGTGGGGAAATTTTCTTAAGTTTTTAAGGGAGTCGAAGGTTGGAATAAAATTACCAAGGTAAGTGTTGAAAATTTACCAAAAGCAATAAAGAATTTAAAATCTGTGAAGTGCAAAAGTAGGTTGGTTTGAAAATTTCATTCAAAGAATTGAAGATAAAAAACAAGAAATAAGAAAATGTGTGTAGTGAAATCTTCAATTAAATTAAAAGGTATCATTATATATTGTTTTGCTGTGTGATAGGTAGTTTAAATAAGCTGTTGATTCACCACAAAATTTGTACCAATGTTGACAATTTTTTGAGTCAGCAAAAAACTACAGAGAGCTGCTATGATCCCCATTGATGAAGTCACAATAAATAGCTGCATACTACAGTAATTATTACATTCTGAAGCTTAGTGCTTAGCTGAGTTCATAAATTATTATTAGCATAGGTTTTCAACAGTGCCCACATTATTCTTCTCAAAATCAATATAAATAAGAAAAGAAAGGGAAATTAACCCACCACATACTAAAGTGGATGGATGCGATGAGAGAACACTAATGCTGACAAACAACTACACAATATTTCGGATATGCCGAAATATTGTGTAGTTGTTTGTCAGCATTAGTGTTCTCTCATCGCATCCGTCCACTTTGGTATGTGGTGGGTTAATTTCCCTTTCTTTTCTTATTTATATCGCCTAGAAGCCGCTTCCATTTTCCTTAGTTGCATCAAAATCAATATAAAAATTTTATTATATTTAAGTAAACCAATATTTTGCTACATTTGTTTAGCGAACTTTTTTTTATTTAATTAGTTATTTCCATACTTGTAGAATGCAGAAATGAAACATATGGATGTTTATACACATATAATTTCTATGAATATTTAAGAATTTTATCAACACAAATTATTATCTCATCAGAATTCCACTTACAGTATTATTAAGTATAACTATTCACTTAAACTAATTTACAAACATTGAAAGTTTATATAAGAGAATCAATACATCAGAAATCACTTAAAGAATAAAAAGTATCAAATATGGAAGCTTTTAGTTTCCTTTGAATCCTGCACCAGTTAACAACTTTAGTTTCTTAGGGAGTTTGTTGAACAATATTACCCTTTTTTGAATGGATCTTGTTCGATATATTGATTATTCACTCTCATTCGAAAGTATTTATCTTGACCTCTTGTACCATGGCTGTAAATGCTGCAATTGTTTATAGTTTTACATGGAGTATTTACCACCAGGAGTATGACTTGAAAATGTGCAAACCATAGTGTGTTAAAAATTTATTTTGCTGAAAAGTAGGCCTGCCTGAAACTCTCTGTCGTATTCCAAATATAAATCTAAGTGTCCTTTTTTACACCTTAAATAATCTGCCCATGTAGCAGTGTGCTGCTGCTCCCCATATTTCAATGCCATATGTTAAGTTGGAGTGTATCAACCCATAATACACTGTTAGTTTGTAATCATTTTGGAGGTACTGGAATATTCTTTCTAATATGAAGGAATTTGTATTTATCTTTTTGCAAGTTTCACTAATAAGTGCCTCCCATGAAAGATTAGCATGTACTGCTAAGTATTTAGCAGATGATGTCTTTCAACTGGTTTGATGCATTCCTCCATCCCTTCGTATTATCTTGTGTTAGCCCTTTCATCTCAACATTCCTCTTACAACCTATGTCCTCAATTATCTGCTTCATATTTTCTAATCTCTGTCTTCCTCTGCAGTTCTTACCTTCAACTCTTACCTCCACTAACAAATTAATGAAGTGTGCATGTCTCAAAATATGACCTACCATACTCTCTCTTCTTTCTGCAAGACTCTTCCACAAACTTCTTTCCTCGCCCATCATTTCCAAAACTCTTCGTTTCATACTTTATCTGTTCAATTATTTTTTAGCATCCTTCTATAGCATCACATTTCAAATGCTTCAATTTTCTTTCTTTATGGTATTCCTAAAGTCCATTATTCACTGTCATAGAGTGCGGTGCTCCGCACATAAAGTTTTAAAAAGTTATTTCTGAGTCCCAGATCAATATTTGAAACTATAAGGTTTCTCTTTTTCATGAAGGTTCTTTTTGCTAATCCTATTCTGCTTTTAACATGATTTCTGCTAAGTAGCAAAATTCACTAACTTCTGCTCAGTGGCGTAGCAAGGTCAACAAGGGCCCCGGTGCAAAAAATTTATTTTGGGCCCTCAGGCCAGACGGGCGACCTTTTTTTTGCTTTGTGTGCTGGTAGGGGCCTCCTGAACTGAGGATGGGGGCCATTAATTGTTCTAGGGGCCCCTGAAAAGTGGTTGGGGCCCCCCTGAGCAGCGAGGGCCCTTAGTGAGGGGCCCCTTAGACGACGGTAGAGCTAAAAAAAAAAGTCGCCAGTTTGCCGTCAAGGCTCGTGGGCCCTCTAAACAACGCATGAGGGGCCCTAGAGGTGCGCTTAGGGGGCCCCTTGAGGTATGCTTGGGGGCCCCCTGAGCATGAGGGACCCGGTGCACTGCACTGCCTAGACCCATAGTAGCTACACCCCTGCTTCTGCTATCGGATTTGACCCTATTTTAAAAAATAAAATGTTTTTATTAACTCACTTTGGGCTTTGTATGTCCGGGTGGAATTTATTAATTGATTTTAAACTAACTTCTTGATGAGCTAGAGACTTGAAATTTTGATCACAGCTCAGAACTGGATAACAATGCATGAAAATGTAAAAAAAAATGGAAAAACTGTCAGGAAAATTTGAAAATTCGGGAAAAAACTGTAAGTACTCTTTTCTATAGACCGATTTGGTTAATTTATTTTCAAATGTTCATAATAGTCCGAATAAGGTTTTTAGTTATTGAATAATTGGAAAAGTTGCCCGGAAAATTGGAAAACTTGGAGAAAATTGAAATTCTTTTTTCTGTGTACCAATTTGGCTAATTTTTTAAATGTTCTTAATAGTCCGAATAAGGTTATAAAGTAAGAAAAATTGGAAAAGTTGCTTGGAAAATTTGGGAAAAACTAACTCGCTTTGGGCTTTGTCTGCCCGGGTGGAAATTAGTAATTGATTTTAAACCAACTTGTCGATGATTTTAAATTTTGACCATAGCTCAGAACTGGATGTCAATGCATGAAAACTCTAAAAAAAAATGGGAAAAGTAGTTTGGAAAATTTGAAAATTTGGGAAAAATTGTAAGTACTCTTTTCCATGGACCAATTTGGCTAAATTATTTTTAAATGTTCATAAATAAGGTTTTTAATTAATGAAAATTGGAAAAGTTGTCAAGAAAATTGGATTTTTTTGGTACCAATTTGGCTAATTTTTAGACATGTTCTTAATAGCCCGACCAAGGTTTTTAAAAAATAAAAAATTGGAAAAGTTGCATGGAAAATTAGGGAGAAACTGAAAGTACTCTTTTCTATGGACCAATTTGGCTAATTTTTTAAAAAAATGTTCTTAATAGTAAAAATAAGGTTTTCAGTTAATGAAAAATTGAAAAAGTTTCCCAGAAAATTTGGAGGAAAGTGAAAGTGTTTTTTCTGTGTATCGAATTGGCTTATGATGCCAGGATGGAAATGACTCAATTAAATGTTTTCTATTAAAATAACTGGAATTTGTAGCATGTGTCTGCAATTATGTCATCAAAGTATTTAAAATCAGTTACAAATTTTCATACACATAACCCTAAAAAGCAGAAAATAATAATAAAATAAAAAACTTTTTAATGAACCATGTTTTTATAACGGACTAAACGGTATAAAATGATTTCTCTATTCCTTATGAAGGATAAAACCACATACAATTGTCTAACTTCTTCTAAATTGTCCTGAAAATTTATACTTGGTAATTTTTGATAGCTATTAAAATACTTGTAAGATTGGTGATGAAAAACATTGTGCGCATAGAATACATAACTATAAAAAGTGTAGAGAGTAGTTATTAATTAAAGAACTTAGTTATCAGTTCACATTATTTGCGGTGCAATAAAATTGTTAGTAGAGCTATTAAATTATCTGTTGCATGAGCCCAATGTTTTTTGTCACCAATCTTGCAAGTATTTAATAGCTATCAAAAATTTCCAAGTATAAATTTTCAGGACAATTTAGAAGAAGTTAGAAATCTGTATGTGGTTTTATCCTTTATAAGGATTAGAGAAATCTTTTTATACTTTTTAGTCCGTTATGAAAACATGGTTCATTAAAAAGTTTTTTATTTTATTATTATTTATATTTAATTTACTGGTATTGGTATTATTTCTGCTACATTTCATCACTTTTGCCTTGCTTTGGTTTATATTTAGTCCAAAATCTTCCTTCAGTATTTTGTTCATGTTATTCAATAATTTCTCAATATCCACAATCTGCTCTGCTAACAAGACAGTCATCAGCAAATCATAGCATACTGTTTTTGTTTTTTTTTCTCCTTGACCCATATATGCCACATTCTAATCTTTCTTTCTATTCCTTTTTTGTTTCTTTTACATACATGTTGAATATTAATGGAGATAGACTACAACCTTGTCTCACACCCTTTTTAACTGATGCATGTCTCTCATGATTCTCTACTTTTATTATAGCTACTTGATTCTTATAAAGATTGTAAAGTATCCTTCTATCTTGGTATTTTTGATCCAACTTCTTTAAAATTATGAACATCTTGTCTCTCCTAACTTTATCAAAATCTTTTTCTAAATCAACAAATGCCATAAATGTATCTTTGTTTTTCATGATCTGCCCTTCAAGTATTAATCTTAATGCAAGAGTTGCTTCTCTTGTACCACAGTTTTTTCTAAACCCAAATTGATCTTCACCTACTATCTCTTCTACTACCCTTTCCATTCTTCTGTATATTATTCTGGTCAGTAATTTTGAGGCATGTGATGTTAGACTTATTATGCGATAATTTTCACACCTGTCTGCTTGTGAGTGTGTGAAGATTTTTATTAAAATCAGTGGGGATACCTCCCTCCTGTTTCAGAACTTTTTTGATATAAGGTTGAATAATCTGTGTGTTCCTTTTTCTCCTAGGGATTTCAGTAGTTCTGCAGGAATGTCATCAATTTCAACTCCTTATTTGATTTCAAATCATTCAAAGCTCTATCATATTCTGTCCTCAAAACAGGTTCACCTAAGTCATCAATTTCGACATGAAAATTTTTTTTTTTCTAATTCACTGTTGTTGAAGTCATCTCCATCGGACAGTTTCTCTATGTATTCCTTCCATCAATTAGCTCTATCTTCTGAACTTAAGGTGCGTGTCCACTTGAGAGTAAATACTGACGAGAAGCTCTCGATAGCGTAACTCGCAAGTCGACACGCCGCTGAGAGTAGCTCGCGGCGAGTGGAGAGCTACTGCCTGAGAGCTGACAATAATCAACTTTCTCGCAAGTCGACACGTCATTCTTGTGCTGTCTGAGAGTAGCTCGCAGAATACGAACACTGTTCGTATAGTCTGAGAGCAGAAGCTGAGAGTTCGGCTAGAGGTAGCAACAAGATGAGTAAACATTGGTCATATGAAGAAACAAAGGAATTAATTAAAATGTGTGTAGGTAGAGAATTGTTGTGGAATGTGAAATGTGCCGATTAGTGTGACAGAATTAAAAAAAAAAAAATGTTTTGAAGGAAATAGGAGAGAAATTTTGTTATTCAGGTTATAAAGTTCAAAAGAATCTCCGCAATTTAAGGAATATTAACGATCCATTTATACAATTTTATAACATTTATTTTAATGACAATGTGTCTATAATTATTGTAGACACATTCTTATTACAGTAAGAAGTTCAAAACGGAAGTAAGATTTCATTCATTTTTCAAGAACTCTCAAGTATTGTAAAAAAAAAGTGGAATTGGAGCAGAGGAAAATTATTAATGTAAGTAGCTTTACTTCAGTGCACGAAAATTTGTAATTCCTGAATTCACTGTCTTTCCAAAACAACAAATTTCGGTAAATTTATTGTAATGGAGGCTTGAATACGAATCCCCCAAAAAATACGTCAAGACGATGTAACACCAAAAAAAAGGAAAACAAGGTATTACGCCACAAGTAAATTTACCTGATGCAAAAAATCGAAGAGTAGCCATAACTAGTGCATGTACTGATATAGGTTTTCTCATTTTAGTGTCGTGTTTTAAAATTGTAGATCCCACAGATTCTGTGATAAACTCTACTTCACAGCTCATTAACCTAGAGCAACTTCGATCTGTAATTCCGGTGTCATTGTATGACTGGCTCCGAAAACATTTCTTTTTTATCCAAGGCTTAACCCAGCAGCTTTTCCTATTCAGTTTTTACCTCTTTTTAGTAACAGCAGACAGTATGGTTACAGCTGACGCGACTTTGCTATTGTGCGCCGCCATCTTGCCTGCTCTCCGCTGCTCTCGTGGACAGGGTTCTGAGAGTTGTCGCGAGAACTGTCCCAGCGAGCAGCTCGCCGAGAGTAGAGCTCGCCAAAATCCACTCTCAAGTGGACACCCTCCCAAGAGTAACTCTCGAGAGTTTCTCGCGATAATTACTCTCAAGTGGAAACGCACCTTTAGGAGAGGTTTCCCATCAGCATCTTTGATGTTTATACCTCTTTTCTTCATTTCTCCAAAATTCTGGTTGATCTACCTATTTGGTACATCTACTTTACCTATAACCATTTCCTTTTCTACTTCTTCACACTTTTCCTGTAGTGACTGTGACAGCCCTCAAACCCTGACCTTAGATGAAATTATATTTTATGAATTATTTGTAGCAAGCTAGTGGTTAGTAAATATGATTTTGTATGTTTGTCTTGCGATTTATTGTAAATCAGTGTAAATGGACTTTGCTTTATGAAAAGAAATTATGTAAATACTATTTAATATGTTCAAGAACAGAACTAAGCAAGAAAAATTGATTAAATGTTTGTATTCGAAGTATTAAGGTGAGCTACGATGTTTATAGGACAATTTGCGACAGTTTAAACTGATCTATGTGGATAATTCTGTGTGCAGATATCTTTAATTTTCATTTCTGTACATTTTGTATGTATTGTAATTGCTTTTGATTGATTTTAATATGTTTTTAATTGTTTAAATATTGTTAAAGTTTGAGAAACATCTGTTGGAAGCCTTTGTAGTATTCTGGAATTTTCTATGAAACTTATATAAGCGATTGGCAGAGACGAATTTTAAAACAGTTTGATGTGAACAGTAGCACAAGTTTTATGGTAATACAGTACAGTGAGAAGGCATGGCAGTATTGTTTTTGAAAATATTATTTGGTGTGATTGCTGGAGTTTGTTTTTTCAGGTGCAATCAGTATCTTTGGAGTCTGATGTCTCCTGGAAATAAACAAAGTTAAATCTGTATCTTGGCCTAATTATTTTAACATTTATAATAAACCACAAGAAACCTACCATCATCTTTCTTTTGCTTCTTTGTGTTTCCTGTTTATTTGGTTTCTAAATTGCCTGCTTCATCCTGAGCATTTTTGTGCTTTCTCCTCTGATCCATTAACTCCAAAATTTCTCCTGTGATCCAAGGTTTTCGGGCAACTTGTTCCCTAAGCCTAATGTCTCTTTACCAGCTTTCATTATTTCAGTCTTTAATGCATTCCATTCATCCTCAGTTGAGCCCTTTTCAGAGTTTCTACTTAGACCCATGTAACAGGATAGTATGAATAAAGTAAATTGCCTTTATGTTACAGGATTCTGTTTCCAGGGGGAGCAACTTACTTTGATGAACCTAATGGTTATGCACAAGCAGGCTCAATTCTATATAACTTAGCTGTTGACTTAAACAAGAATGGTGATTACTTTCCTGTATGGGGAACTTGTCTTGGATTTGAATTGCTAACATATTTAGCAGCTGGTGAGAGAGAACTGCGCTGCAGATGTTCAGCAGACAATGTTGCTCTACCTTTGGAATTCACAGCAGGTTTGTATTGAACTGCAAAAATCATTATTTGAAATCTGATAGAATGATAGTTGTTTATATTTAACTTGCCCTTGAAATATTAGTTTTGGTTTTTACTTGGAATCTGTGCACTGAAAGATTTTAACATCAGAATGAATCCTTTTGCTAATAAGAATAAAGGCAAGAGTGTTAAGACAGTTAACAATGGTGAAAATTAGAAGACAGAAGGCTTTTGGTCACACAAAATTCAAGACAAATTCATAGAATTTTAGGCTACCTTATAATCATGTGTTATTAACATTTCAATGCAGCAGCGTACGTAACCTGTGGTTGATCAGTTTTGTATGAGGGAATAGGTGCCATGAGTAGGTCGGTGGATGTCTACACTGCACTGTTTGAATGCAGTAATTATGATTAGAAAAAATAATTGTTTCAAAAAAATAAAAATGCACTAAAAATTTTAAAATAATTGCTTAAAAAAATCTAAATGGACACTATTTCACAATACTGTAATTGGAATTTTTACATTAATCACTTAATTCTGCACTTTATTTGGTGTTCGAGATCATACAGGAAATACGAACAAAAATTCCAAATATTTTATAACATGTAGTGAGGCTGATATTGTTTTTGTGGGAGACAGTTTAGGGCAACAAATTAGATGGTATTTTAATCTGTGGCTCGACCTCGTTGGTGGTTGTGGCATATCTCTGGCACTTCATTGTCAGTTGGTAGGCTGTACCATGAAATAAATGCTTTTTTGTGTATTGTCATTCCTTATTGTTGTCATTTTTGTTTTTCTTGTTTTTGCTGGCACCTTTGACAAAACATTTAAACAATAAACATGTGCCAGTGCCAGTGGTATGACATTGAGTCCATTGACCTCTTGAATAGCTTGCGGGTTGCTGAATTAATGATGTCTCAGCTGGGTTTATTATGTAACCAGCGACACATATCTTTGTCAGATGATTTTGTTGTTGCTGCTACAATGTGATATTAACAAATTAGGTCAAAACCTAATTCCAAATGTGCTAAATATTATTATGAAACCACTAGAACATGGATATCACAATTCTGAGTTTTTGCAATCCCCGAATCTAGGTCTTATGTGTATATATATATAATAGTAGAGTACCTGGCTTTGTCTGGTCAAATCGGGATTTATTTACCCATATAACATTTTTATATTTCCAATGTCTACCATGTGTTCCAAGTTTCATTACTTTAAAAGCAGTCATTTCCCGAAGTAAACTACATATTCATATACTCCAACAATTTCCAGAATGGGGATGTTATGAAGAATGTCAGTTTACATTTTGGTCCAGGCTGGATTTCAACCTATTCACAACATCTGTTAAAGTTGCTGCTCAATAATCAAAACATGTACCATATTGGAATTAATACATACTACATACAAAAATCTGTATCTGTAAAATATCTTTTTGTTCTGGCATCATGTAGAAAATATAAATTTTTGATGGGTTTTCACAACGTGAAAGCTTGGGGTCAGAGTTGAGATATTAGGACATATTTATTTTTTAATATTGTGGCTTAACTTAAAATTTTGACAGGATTTAAAACTGTGGGTTTCTGTAAGGAAATGGGTAAAGGGGAAGTGGGTTTGGGCTTTTGCATACCAAAATTTATTCTTTTTATGTTTGATTTTAAGTAAGTATGCATGTGCAAATTTCCATTGATATTGGATAAAATCTGTAGGAATGAATAAAAGCAATTAAGCAGGTATAGAGGGGGAGAGTAGTTTGGTTTTTGTAAAACTAATGTGAATAGTATTTTTCTCTTTGTTTTATAGTGTACTAGGATTGTATCAACAATATAAGTTGAAAGTAAGGGAATGCCGGGATGCTTGCTATAAAAGGCCATGGCATAATTCCTTCCAGTTCCTTGTCCCCAATCCCATCCTGTCACTAATGACATCGATGTCAATAAGGCATAAAGCCATAAGTAAAAAAGAAAGAAAGAAATTGTTTTAAAATATACGTATGCAAGGTTCTTTCAAACTTGGATAAAAGATAGAATTGAATTGAAAACCTCTTCTTGTTTTTAATTCTGTTAAAACTAAAACTACACATATCATCAAGTAATGGCAGAATAGACAGTAGGTAAGACTGAATAAAAAGCATAAATCAAAATAATAATAAACATGTACCAGCAGCCTCTTGGATCAGTGGTTAAGGCATCTGACTGGAGATTGAAAGTCCCCCGGTTTGAATCTCTGTCCTGGTGAGGGTTTAGCTGACATTCACCTCTGGCACCATTTGCTGTGTAATGTGAATTACATCAAAATGCTTCTATGGTTCAGATTCCAGGTTAAAATGTAGGCTCCCAATAGGACTAAAAACCCTAGTCGCAACAGGGATGTGGGCACACTCAAAGCAAATTCAAGCCAAATGAAGGCTCAAACAAACATACAGGCATTAGATATATACTACTAGAAGAAGAAAAAAGTAAGATTTCTTGGGCCAAAGAAACATATGATCAAGAAAAGAAGCATTAAATAATTATGTACTGTATGGAAACTGAAAAGGTTTTGGATACTTAAAAAAAAAAAAAGAGGAGGATTGCTTCTTATGGTCACTAATTGCAACAAGAAATTCTAAAAAAAATGTGTAAGTTGAAGGCTGCCAATCAGTACTTGGCCAAAAAAAAAAAACAAAAAAACAACAAAGGGTTAGTTCTAAGTATACCAAAAATCAAAACTTTATTTGATCAATGAAAGTTGAAAACATAGTGTTCTAGATTAAATATATTAATAAAAAAAGACACTGTTCTTGGAGACATTAGGCCAGAACTAATCAGAGCCAATAATGTCACTGTCAGGTGACAATGGAACACTATGGCAACATGAGTGGTTTATAATGGACTGTGCTGAGCAGTATTCGATGCTTCTCTATATCTTTTGGTGACAGCTAGAATCTTTTTTCTCCACTCTGTCTGCTGACAAATTTGATCATGACTAAAACCACTAGCAAATTTGCTGGTCACTAAAGCGTTATAGGAGGTATTATATGGTAATTGCTACATTGCTGATGATTGGTGGCACATGGCTAATAATCTGCTTATTGGCAAAGAGGATTGCAGTAATGCACAATTTATGTTGTGCCAAAAGAATGATTCTATACTTGTAACTGGAAGATATCCAGATCTGAATGCTGATGTTTGAAGAAGTTAATCAGTTGGAATATCCAGTGAAAATTGCCAAGTATGGACTGGCTGGATGGGTATATACTAAGGGGAGCTGCTGTTCAATGTGTCTTCTACTCTGACTATCTATTGTTTTTTCCAGACCAAAGTCTGATTGATTTTTAATCATTACTGACCAGTTTGAGGTGCATCCCTCTGACCAGCAAGTAGACAGGCAACGCTTCACTTTTTACCGTATTTGATAAAATTATACACCGTCTCCTTGGTTCAAGGAAACATACCCGCTGAGAGGATGACCGCCATTGTAAGTCCAGTATTTAAAAGTGGGAATGTTAATGATCCTCAAAATTGCAGGATTTTACAACATATCATCTATTCAAATGTCATGTGGTTTTTAGGTGAAGAGGACCTTTTAAACTCAAATCAACATGGATTCAGAAAAGGCCAATGCTGCGAGACACAACTTGCACTTTTAATTCACAACTTGTGCTGGGTTATATATAAGCAATCCCAGGTTAACTTAGTTCTATGAGATTTTAAAAAAAAGCCTTGAACACTGTGCCTCACACAAGATTACTTACAAAACTTCATAGTTCTGGTATATCTAGACAAATATGTTACTAGGTTGTAAACTTTTTGGAGGGTAGAACACAGTGTGTAGTTCTCAATGTGGTGAGCGTACATCACTGACCAAAGTGAGGTCTAGGGTTCTCAAGGGAAGTGAGATAAGGCCTCTGTTTTTTCTTATATACATTAATGATTTATGCAATGCAATAAGGGGGGGGAAATGTTTTCGAATGATGCTATTACTTACCATGAAATCAAAACTCAGTACAACTGCGCTTTGTTACAAGCCAATGTTATAAAACTAATCGCATGATGCAAAGACTGGCAGCTGGAGTTAAACACTAAAAAATGTGAAGTCATATATGTAAGCAAAAGGGTGACACAATTTATCTCTGAATATAAAATTAATGGTACTGTCCTTAGAATGGTAGATTCCAATAAATACTTAGGTGTAACAGTTCATAATAATTTGTTGTGGAATGAACATATTGTGAAGGTAATTGGGAAAGCAAATCATATGCTCCAATTTCTAGGTCATAATTTAAAACAATGTACACCGGAAGTTAAATCCATTGCATACAAAGCGTCCTCACTTAGAATATTGTTATTCTGTATGGCGTCACTATCAAAAATGGTTAATGGATCCATTGGAGAAGGCCCAAAGAAGAGCCGCCCGATTTGTTACAGCTGTATATAGCTAGAGGCAAAGGATAAGTGCGATGATGAATGAGTTGGGTTGGGAAGACCGGGAACACCAAAGACATTGCTCTCGGTAGAAGCTAATTGAATAATTGATGATTGACCTATTTGAGGATGATGTCAAACACATATTACTACCAGATACATTCATATCTAGGAATGAACCAGAAAATAAGATAAGAGAAATTAGAGCCAGAACCAATTCATTTCTACTTACCTTTTTTTTTCGCGAGTGATTATGGAGTTGAATAGGAAGGAGTTATCGAGCTATAGAACTTAGATTCCGATAGGAATAGGTATCTATAAACCCTACCGGCCATCCTGATTTGGCTTTTCAATTGTTTTCCCAGAGCGCTCCAGGCGAATAATTATTATTAATTTAATTGTGATGGAGCTAACACTCCAGTGGTAATTCCACCAGTCATCCATTTACCCCCTCTTTATATATATATATATATATATATTTCTTTTATAATTAGACTGTCAAATTCCTCCCCCATTTACTATCATGTTTTACAAATTTAAATTCTAAATTCCTTAAGCATTTTCGGAAAATTATTCATCACTACACTTGGTAATTTGTTCCAATCTCTAACACCCTTACCAACAAAAGAAAATTTTCTCACTCCCTTATGCATGAAATCAAGTGCAAGCTGGTGGTCACTGATGCCTTTCCCCTTCCATACACTATTCCTAATTCTTTGACCAATATCCCTCCAAGCTCCATCACAAACATATGCCTTGTAAATTCCCAGCAAGCACTCTCTTCACCCTTCTCCTTTCCTCCGGTGAGTCCCAATCCAGCTCCCTTATCATTTCCGTTACTGACTGGGTCCTGCGATAATTCCACAAACAAATCTAACTGCTCTTCTTTGCACACCTTCTAACTCCTGTATTTGATAACCAAAATGAGGGTCCCAAACTTCACCACCATATTTAACCAATGGTCTGACCAAAGTTTTGTAACCCAACTCCCTAACTTCTCTGGTACATCCTCTCATCACCCTCTCCAGTAAATGAAGGATTTTGTAACCCTTTCCTACCACCTATCCAATGTGCTATGCCCAATTAAGTTTCTTATCATACATCATGCCAAGACATGTACACTTCAAGCTTTCAACAAGCAATTCTGACCCCACCTTATTATCGTAAATAACCTTTTTTATCTGTGTACCTAATAAGCTGATTTTTCTTGGAATTTATCTTAATTCCATGCTGACCAACCTATTCAGATATTCTATTCAGGTCACCCTGCGCCTGTTCAGTCTTCACCTGTTTGGATCCTATTGTATACCATAATAGCATCTGAAAAATACCTGGACTCTGACCATAACCCATCAACACAGTCATTCATTAGAATTATGAACAGCAATGGTCCCAATACACTACCCTGTGGGACTCCCATATTTACTTCCACCTCTTTTGATAATGTATTTCCTATTCTATCACTTTTCTTTCTGGCTTTTAAGAATTCCTCAACCCAACAATTAACTTTTTCATCCAATCCAATAGATTGCAGTTTATTTAAAACCATCTCTTGGCTCACTCTGTCAAACTCCTTAGAAAGATCTAGTCTATGTCCAATTCATTTGAAATATCTTGCATATAGCCTACCATCTGAGATTCACGTGAATATCCTTGCCTAAAGCCATGTTGTTGATCTGAAAACCAGTTTCTATCTTCACAGACATTTCTGATACAGTAGCATATCAATCTCTCCATCATTTTGCCTACCACAGATGTCAAACTAATTGGCCTGTAATTTTCAACCCTATTTGTTATGCCAGGATGGTTCTTCAAAATAGCAACTGGGTGTATCCTGCTATCTCCTATATATCCCTTCCTATGCACAAATGGTTACACATTAGGATTTGTGTTATGCACCCTCTGCCACCCACTTTTAGTGAATTGCTGAGTAATAATAATAATAATAATAATTGCACTCATGCAAAGTAAGTGACTGCTACAAGCTCATCCTTTTGGTAGAATATTTGATTAAAGAAATAATATTTTTAATATGTCCTCCCCACTCTCCCCCATTTAAGGAAGAGCATTACACCAAATTCTTTTGATTTTTAGGATTGTGACACAAGTATGGATGAATTCTGTCAGCTCAAATAGGTAACTCAACATATATAAAATGGTATTAAAATTCATTAGGTCTTAAAAAGGAGTACGTTGACCCATTTGCAAGATAAAACAAAATTAATTGGAAAATTCTTGAAAAATATTGTAGAGAACAAAAAATGTACATATAAAGTGGTTAACTAGTGGATGCAGATTCATCCATGGTATTAATACTCTCATTTGAGTTTAGCAATGGAAATATAATTTGAGTTGTGAATGGTGCATAATTTTAGAGTTGTTGTATGACAATCTTTTTAGATGACAATGGTACAAGTACAATAAAAGAGATATAGTTTCTCAGCTAATTGTGGTTATGCTAATGGTAGCTACAATAGTTCTATGTCTAGTTTGTGCATGGATCTTGGCTTCCACTTGTGCTACAAAGTGGTTGTATTCAGTTGAATTTGTGACTTCAGCATATATATATCTATATATACTATTAGATAAAGGAAACAAAGAAACTGCCGCGAGGCACTGAAAATAAGATAGGATAGGGAAAATAAACAGTTACCCGTCACTTACCACAGATGAAGGCAGGAGGGCGAGACACGTAAAAACACAAAAACAAAAGAATTACACAATATTTCGACCTAAGTCTTATTCATGTAGGAGGCGAGACATATGGCAGGGGGAAAGATGTGGTCACATCCGAGCCCGCCACATGAATGAAGCACAGGCGGAAAATGCGTGGTAGTGGAAGAAGGGGGGGGGGGGAAGGCTTGACCAGCGATAAAAGTGAAACAAATCAATATAATCTCTGTGCAGCTTAGTTCAAAAAGTTATATTTGAAAATAAAGAAGAATTTAAAAAATATATATATATACCAAAAAAAAAAAAAAAATAATAATAATAATAAATAAATAAATAAATAACCGACTGTAAAATGAAATGAGAGATGGCAAGTGACAGGTTTAACGTAGGTTTAGGCCAGGGGTGTGTCTGGTGTCAAGGATATGTTGATAGGCTAGTTCCCATCTGCGGAGTTCTGAAGGGGTGGTGGTGTTTGGAAAAACTCTAATAGCTCTGACTGTGAAACAGGTGTTGAGGTTGTTTGAATTATGGAAGTTCGCATGGATTGCCACGGGATGGTCTGGGTTTGAAGTATAAACTGTTTGCCTGTGGCCATTCATTCTGTAGGAAAGTTGTTGAGTGGTGAGACCAATGTAAGAGGCAGTGCAGTGGATGCAGGTGAGTTGGTAAATAAGGTGAGTGGTAGCACATGTGGCATGTCCAATTATAGGGAAAGATTCGCCTGTGACAGGATTAGAGTAAGTAGTGGTGGCAGGGTGCATGTTGCAAGTTTTACAGCGGGGTCTGTTACACGGGAAAGATCCCTGTGGAGGTCTAGGGGAGTCGGCAGGTAAATACTTGTGGACCAAGATGTTGTACAGATTGGGCGGTCTGCTGAAGCAAGTGCGGGGAGCAGTGGGTAGGATTTTGGGAAGGAGGAGACGCATTTCAGGGAAGGAACGTAAGAAGTCATGCCCACGGCGGAGTATCTGGTTGACAGATTCCAGGCCAGGAAAGAACTGGGTGACAAGTGTTGGACCACGGTCAGCTTTAGGAGGTGCAGAACGAGGGTTGTGGGTGATGGCACGGGAAATTTGTTTTTCCACCAGATGATGGGGGTATTGGCGGGAAACAAGGGCTTGGGATAGTTTTTGGGAGTAACTGGAGATTGATTCATGATCAGAACAGATGTGTCTGCCACGGATTGCAAGGCTGTATGGGAGGGAACGTTTAATGTGGAAGGGGTGACAACTGTCAAAGTGTAGGTAGGGCATGACTTCTTACGTTCCTTCCCTGAAATGCGTCTCCTCCTTCCCAAAATCCTACCCACTGCTCCCCGCACTTGCTTCAGCAGACCGCCCAATCTGTACAACATCTTGGTCCACAAGTATTTACCTGCCGACTCCCCTAGACCTCCACAGGGATCTTTCCCGTGTAACAGACCCCGCTGTAAAACTTGCAACATGCACCCTGCCACCACTACTTACTCTAATCCTGTCACAGGCGAATCTTTCCCTATAATTGGACATGCCACATGTGCTACCACTCACCTTATTTACCAACTCACCTGCATCCACTGCACTGCCTCTTACATTGGTCTCACCACTCAACAACTTTCCTACAGAATGAATGGCCACAGGCAAACAGTTTATACTTCAAACCCAGACCATCCCGTGGCAATCCATGCGAACTTCCATAATTCAAACAACCTCAACACCTGTTTCACAGTCAGAGCTATTAGAGTTTTTCCAAACACCACCACCCCTTCAGAACTCCGCAGATGGGAACTAGCCTATCAACATATCCTTGACACCAGACACACCCCTGGCCTAAACCTACGTTAAACCTGTCACTTGCCATCTCTCATTTCATTTTACAGTCGGTTATTTATTTATTTATTTATTATTATTATTATTATTTTTTTTTTTTGGTATATATATATATTTTTTAAATTCTTCTTTATTTTCAAATATAACTTTTTGAACTAAGCTGCACAGAGATTATATTGATTTGTTTCACTTTTATCGCTGGTCAAGCCTTCCCCCCCCCCCCCCTTCTTCCACTACCACGCATTTTCCGCCTGTGCTTCATTCATGTGGCGGGCTCGGATGTGACCACATCTTTCCCCCTGCCATATGTCTCGCCTCCTACATGAATAAGACTTAGGTCGAAATATTGTGTAATTCTTTTGTTTTTGTGTTTTTACGTGTCTCGCCCTCCTGCCTTCATCTGTGGTAAGTGACGGGTAACTGTTTATTTTCCCTATCCTATCTATATATACTATTATAAATCTGTATGCAAGCTGCGTTTGTAGTGAGGCTTGATCTCTAATAACGCAAAAACTACTGCATCAATTTGCATGTTGTTTACAAATTTTTAAAGCTAATGTTGCTGATCAACATCTGCAGAAGTAGCTAACGACTAATATGTACCATGGGAAGAAGCAAGTCAGAAAAAACTTCAGAAATGTGAAACTGTAGACCACAGATAATTATACACATTCAGACGGTCACTCCTTTCTTAAAGAGACCTGAAAAAATTTAGGATTTCCCTTTTTTTTTTTTTTTTTTTACTTCTGTGATTCATTTTTCTGGACCACAGTACTTCAAAATAAAAAGAATACATGAATCAAGTATAATCAGCATTTACTTGAATCGTAACAGGTCTGTTGAATTACGAAAAAGTTATATTACTAATATTGAAGACATGTATTGTCTCTGGTAGACTGTTATACAGTTTGTCTCTGGAACAAAATTGCTACGTGAACGCTGTACAATACAGCCACAATAAGCCAATACTTAATACGGAATTCAGTTTTTTCTCGAAGAGCGATGTCTGAAAAACAGCTATTATAAATATCAGCAAGTAATAAAACATACTTCTTTCATAATGACTTGTGCGGAATTGCACATATTTGGAAGTACTTTATTCGATTAATATGTCTTGTGGCTATAACGTGCAAATATAACTAGGCATCCGAAAATTCAGGTACATGCGACTCAAATAATTACATAGAAAATACGGATATATTGAAAGAAACTCAAATAAAAAAATTTTCATATCCTAATGCTACACCGCGTAAATTATAAAGCTAAAAGCATCGTCCCTTTGGCCTATAACAAAGCATATCAGCTGTCATCACTGTCCAGGTTGCATTTCAATCGATTTACAACTTGCGATAATTTTGCCACTCAGAAATAATTGCTTGAGTTACATGCACATTAGTACATATACTGTACCGTGATCCATTTTGACATTTTTGAATTAATTATATCTGACTGAAATAATGACAATAATGATACGACGATTTGAAACCAAGATTAACTCCAATTCACGTCAATTTCTATTTTAAAGCAGGAATAATTGATGGTGTATCAACATAAAATAAAAACCAATATCCAAACAGCAAAAAATAAATAAATCAGAAAAAATTGAGATGCTGTAATTATTGGTAACGAATTTTTATTTCAAATATAACTAGGCATCCTAAAATTCTATTCTACACCGCGTACATTTTAAAACTAAACCCGTTATGCCTGATGCTAAACAAAACGAGTCAATTGTCATCTGGTCCAGGCTGTTGTTTCGCCAGGTACTTACATGCGACTGAAATAATTACATAGAAAATACGGCTATATTGAAAGAAACTTAAATTAAAAATGTTTCATATCCTAATGCTACACCGCGTAGATTATAAAGCTGCAGGCATCGTCTCTTAGGCCTATAACAAAGCATCATATCAGCTGTCAGGTTGCATTTCAAGCGATTCACAACTTGCGATAATGTTGCCACTCAGAAATAATTGTTTCAGTTGCATGCACGTTACTACATACACTGTACCATGATCACATCTCGACATTTTTGAATTAATTATATCTGACTGAAATAATGACAATAATGATACGACGATTTGAAACCAAGATTAACTCCAATTCACGTCAATTTCTATTTTAAAGCAGGAATAATTGATGGTGTATCAACATAAAATAAAAACCAATATCCAAACAGCAAAAAATAAATAAATCAGAAAAATTGAGATGCTGTAATTATTGGTAACGAATTTTTATTTCAAATATAACTAGGCATCCTAAAATTCTATTCTACACCACGTACATTTTAAAACTAAACCCGTTATGCCTGATGCTAAACAAAACGAGTCAATTGTCATCTGGTCCAGGCTGTTGTTTCGCCAGGTACTTACATGCGACTGAAATAATTACATAGAAAATACGGCTATATTGAAAGAAACTTAAATTAAAAATGTTTCATATCCTAATGCTACACCGCGTAGATTATAAAGCTGCAGGCATCGTCTCTTAGGCCTATAACAAAGCATCATATCAGCTGTCAGGTTGCATTTCAAGCGATTCACAACTTGCGATAATGTTGCCACTCAGAAATAATTGTTTCAGTTGCATGCACGTTACTACATACACTGTACCATGATCACATCTCGACATTTTTGAATTAATTATATCTGACTGAAATAATGACAGTAATGATACGACGATTTGAAATCAAGAGAAGCTCCAATTCACGTAAATTTCTATTTTAAAGCTGGAATAATTGATGGTGTATCAACATAAAATAAAACCAATATCCAAACAACAAAAAATAAATAAATCAGAAAAATTGAGATGCTATGATTATTGGTAACGAATTTTTATATTTCAGCACACTTCCAAGAGGACTAAGTCGTAGATTACTGCTATATTTACATAGATTTATGGCACCGCGGTTATGTTGCAATCCTCGGTATCCACATTTAAAAATAAACTTTTTTTAGTTAAGTATCATGGAAACAATATTTTTCATTATATCCACAGCTCATCCTTAACAAAGCTTATACCTAGCTACATAATCCCAGGCAAAGTTTACACATAAAATCGCCAAAAAAATTACACATAATGATTATAATATCAGCTTTCTTAACGTTACAACTGTTATATATCCATTTAAATTTTCGGTACCATGGTTAACGTGGAATCCTCCATATCAGCATTTAAAAATATTATGTTTTAGCTGAGTTAAATATTGCTTTCAGAAATAATATTATTTATTACTACCACAGATATTCTATATTGTAACCCAGTTTATGCTCATCTATATACTCGCAGCCAAAGTTCACGCATAGTGATAATTGCAGCTGTGAAAACGTTTTAATTGTTAGTGCTGTGAGTTGGGTAAGTATAAAAGTTTATGATATACCCTTGCGAAAGAGATATAATCTGTCGGGGTCAACTTCTGCAGCTAAAAGATGTCGCCGAAATCGGCTAAATGAGAGTGAAATAGACCGACAACATCGTCTGCAACGTCAAAGAGAACGAGATGAAATAGCTAGAGCAAATGAAAGTAACCTGCACCGAGAAAAGCGATTGACCTATAACCGGGTTCTATACGCTAAATCCATAGCTTCTGAAAGCGCACAGAAGAAAGAATGTCGTTTGAACCGTGAAAGGGTTTCTCAGGCTTTGGCTAGAGCAACTGAAACTAGCAATAACTGAACAAAGCGTTTACGGATGGAGCGTGAACGTCAAGTGTGAAGACCTTGTAGAAAATAAACAGATTTCACAGGAGCAAAGCAGTGAACAATCTGATTTGCACCAAGCTGATGACAGGCTTAGAGGACCTACAGTACGGGTATCTCTCTTAGACGGTGAAGGGTCAAATGTATGTGATATAAATCAGCAAGTAGTTCCATGGGAAAATAAATTTATGAGTGGATTTAACTACGAAGTTGGTTTTAATTATGCTGAATTTGGAAATATTGGAGGCATGACAAAAGTATGCAGACAATGTGGGGCTTTAAAATGGAAAGCTGAAAGTAATGGTTTATGTTGCTCCTTTGGTAAGGTCAAGCTAGAACCTCTTCACGATCCACCAGACCCATTAAAATCTCTCTTAATAGGAGAACATAACAAATCAAAACACTTTTTGAAACATGTGCGTGCCTACAATAGTGCTTTTCAGATGACTTCCTTTGGAGGAAAGGAAATAAGGGAAGGAAACTTCATACCAACCTTCAAAGTTCAGGGTCAGGTTTACCACCTCATTGGATCATTGTTACCCACAAAAAATGCACCATCAAAGTTCCTGCAAATTTATTTCATTTCAGATTATCAAGCACAAGTCGAAGCACGCATGTCGGGTTTTACAAATTTAGATCGAACTATTATCGTGGAACTGCAAAGTCTCCTACACGATAATAACCAATACGTTCGCGCTTTCAAGAATGCTTTGCAATCTATTCCTGACAGCGATCAACATAATTACCATGTGGTAATAAGCGCGGACCACAAACCTCGTAATTCGCACAGTGGCCGCTACAACGAGCCAGCGGCTAATGAGGTAGCTGCAGTTTTGGTGAATGAGCATCGTGGAACTCGTGATATTGTTCTTCGCACTTGTGATAATCGTTTGCAGCGCATCAGCGAAACAAATCGTGCGTATGACTCTCTACAATACCCGCTAATGTTTTGTCGAGGTGAGGATGGATACCATTTTGATCTTTACAATGTTAATCCATTGTCTGGTGTAAAAACGAGTAAAAAAACATCTGCCCTTCAATTTTACGCCTACCGTTTAATGGTTAGAGAAGGGACAATAAATTATTTGCTCCTGTTTCGCCAATTACTTAATCAGTATTTGGTTGATATGTTTGCTAAAATAGAATCAGAACGTCTGTTGTACATAAGAACTCACCAAAGCCGTTTACGAGCAGAGAATTACATACATTTACAAGATGCTCTGAGGCAAGACGTTGCTATCGAAGATATCGGTAAAATGGTCATATTGCCATCAAGTTTCACGGGCGGACCCCGCTATATGCACGAACGCAGCCAAGACGCGTTCGTTTATGTACGGAAGTATGGGCGTCCTGATTTATTTATAACAATCACTACCAACCCAAAGTGGGATGAAATTAAGAACGAACTTTGTGAAGGTCAGGTATCTTACGCACGTCACGATATTATCTCTCGTGTCTTTCATTTGAAATTAAAGAAACTAATGGATCTCCTAATAAAGAAAAAGATTTTTGGTGCTGTTCAGTGTAATATGTTTTCCGTAGAGTGGCAGAAACGAGGATTGCCTCACGCCCACATTCTGCTATGGTTAGAGGAAAAAATTAGACCTACCACTATGGACAAAGTTATAAGTGCAGAATTTCCAAACATAATCACAGATCCTATCCTCTATGAAATCGTAAAAAGCCACATGATCCACGGACCTTGTGGACCACTCAATCCTCATTCCCCATGTATGAAAAATGGTCGTTGCTGTAAGAGGTTTCCGAAGTCACTGAATAAACAGACAGTAACCGGAGAAGATGGCTACCCGGCATATCGTCGCAAATCTGTTGAAGATGGCGGGTTCACTGCTGAAGTTCGTATGTGTGATAGAGTTATTGATGTTGATAACAGATGGGTTGTTCCATATTCTCCCGTACTTTTACGCACCCTGAAGACCCACATAAATGTTGAATATTGTGGCAGCATACAGGCCATCAAGTATTTATGTAAGTATATAAATAAAGGCACTGACCAAGCTACATTTTGTATTCACAGTATCATGATGAGGTGGTGCGATACCAATCTGGAAGATACCTCAGCTCTTCTGAAGCGATATGGCGAATTTTATCATTCCCAATCCACGAAAGATTTCCACCAGCGGATTTATTTTCTCCCATCCAATATCCAACAACAAGTGAGCAAACCTAGAAATACCACACTTCTTGCATTCTTTCAACTGTGCAAGCAAGACACATTTGCCAAAACTTTGTTGTACGAGGAAGTTCCTGCATATTACACCTTCAACAAACAAACAGGAGTTTTCAACAGAAGACGAAGGGGTACCCCAGTTCCTAACCATCCTGATGTCTATAAGGAAAAGGCACTGGGTAGAGTATACACCGTCCACCCAAAAAACAGTGAATGTTTTTATCTTAGACTACTACTTAATACTGTACGAGGACCTACCTCCTTTGCCGATCTGAGATCTGTTGATAGTTTTGAACACGCTACCTATCAAGCGGCATGCGTCGCTAGAAATTTGCTGGAATCTGATAGTCACTGGGATAATGCTTTAGAAGAGGCATGCCTCAGTGATAGTTCGCCTAAACTGAGAAAATTGTTTGCTGTAATGTTGGTTTTCTGCAACCTGTCCAACCCTAACCAACTATGGTTGAAATATCAAGAGAACCTTGCCCATGACGTAATGAGTGAAATCATATGTAACGAGTCCCATAAAAACAACCACAACTACAACCTGGAAGTTACAAATAGGTGCCTTCTAAAGTTACAGGACGTGGTAACCTCTATTGGGGGCAATACTCTAGAGCACTACGGACTGCCGAGGCCTACAATGGAGAAAAATCAAAGAATATAAATGAAGAGGGAACAGGTTATGACATCAATCAATTAGCGCTTCTCGCAAAAGAGAAAGAAGCGGAACTCAATGCCGAACAACGACTGGTATATGAAGAAATCATGGATTCTGTCAGGTGCAATAAAGGGAAAATATTCTTTCTGGATGCGCCAGGAGGAACAGGAAAGACATTCGTGGTAAATCTATTACTAAATAAAGTGCGTAGCGAACATAAAAATGCGTTAGCTGTAGCATCATCAGGTATTGCAGCAACGTTGCTACCAAGAGGGAAGACCGCGCATTCCTGCTTCAATATTCCACTGAACATCGAGTTCAATGACAGTGCAGTATGTGACATATCCAAACAAGGTAACAAAGCCGAAGATATCAGAACATGTGAACTTATTATATGGGACGAATGCACTATGGCGCACAAACATGCAATTGAGGCTGTTGATCGTTCGTTACGAGACATTCGTAATAATAACAGAATAATGGGTGGCATTACATTTCTTTTTTCTAGAGATTTCCGCCAAACGCTACCTGTAGTGCCAAGAGGTACAAGGGCTGATGAAGTGAATGCATGTATAAAACAGTCATCTTTATGTTCAGCATACAAAAGTATTTTTTAAAAACGAACATGAGAACATATCTCCGAGAAGATCCAGAGTCTCAACAATTTTCCAAAATTCTGTTAGCAATTGGCGAAGGAACCATGCCAGAAATAAACGAGAGATAAATTGACTTCGTCCCTTTGTATTATGGTGCCAAACATCGATGATCTAATTTCGAGTGTGTATCCTGACATAGTAATATTACCAACAAAGAAAAATCTTGGTTTTGTGAACGTGCGATACTGGCACAAGGAATGAAGGACGTGAATGTCATCAATAAGTATATCCTGGATATGATCAAAACAACGTCGATGACTTACGTCGCTATAAACACGGTTGAAGATCAAGCCGACGAGACTACTTACCCAACCGAGTTCTTAAATTCCCTCAGCGCATCTGGTCTACCCGCGCATGAACTGAATATAAAAGTTGGTACTCCAATTATGCTAATGAGAAACATATCACCACCACAGCTGTGCAATGGGACTAGACTTCTGGTGAAATCATTGCACAAAAACATCATTGAGGCCGTTATTTTAACAGGATGTGGACGAGGAGAGGAAGTATTCATTACACGAATACCATTGGGTTCCTTCAAACTTCCCGTTCAAATTTAAGCGCCTACAATTTCCCGTAACGTTATGTTTTGCCATGACAATTAACAAGTCTCAGGGACAGACACTAGGAACCGTAGGCATTGATCTTCGGACACCATGTTTCTCGCACGGCCAGCTATACGTTGCTTGCTCCAGGGTGAGTGGCAGATCACGCCTGTACATATGTACAATGAACAATCAGACCAGAAACGTGGTCTACACAGAGGCATTACAATGAGTGACCTACGAAGTATGCTGAAGATAGTATATTATTTCTCTTAAGCATTGCTTTATTTACTTATATCGCAAAAATAAAAGCCTTTCTAAACAATAAATGTTTATACTTCGCACAATAATTACAACCACGAATTACTACTGTTAATTTTTCAGGAACCTTTTCTACTATTGAATCAATTGCAATCACGTTAAAATATGAATAAAACAACTCTCTAACATCAGTATGAAAACCGAACCTAACGTATTAACCGAACAAACGAAACTATTCAGAATACATTAACAGTTCATGCCTTTCCACGTTAATGTTAAGAGAATAAAATCGGTAAATAATTTCTACACCTGCCAAGGCACGCGCGCGTGAAGCAGCGGGCAAATGCTAGTTTGTAAATAAATAAAAAGCATATAAAAGGACGATTGTAACTTTATGGTGGCTGTTGATTGGCGAGTGATGGTTGGCACGTGACCGTTCTCAAGGCAATAGCTATAGACGACGTGCGCAGACTCCAGATGAGCATTGTATATGAGGATTTCTATAAACTTTTTTTTTTTTTTTTTCGTCACTAAACGAAATAGACAAATGAGGTATCATTTCAAACATTAAGGTATCCGCTTTGACCACATCAAATTTTAAGAAGTAATTTTTCAAGTTTCACCCATAAGGGCAAAAATATCGATATTTCTAAAATACTTTTTTTTTTTTTGTATCATGACATGGGCGTATCCAGCGAAGGGCAGATGAGGGCTGCTGCCCCCCCTTCCCCCTGTAAAAAGAAAATTTAAGTTGCCTTCAGTAGGCTTCGACGAGTGAAGAATTGGCTCAGGAGCACTTTGGGAGAGAATGATTTAGTGGACTATGCCTGATGAGTGTGCATCGAAATTTCGTTAATGAACCCCGTGACATATTGACAAAAAAAAGTTATTGAAAATTTTTCTGAGAATAAGAGGCAGCTAGTGTTTACATAAAAAACTAACTGACTTACGATCTTAATCAACTACATTGCAGGTCATTGGATTACTATATTAATCAATAATAACAATAGTTTCCTGAATAGTTTTGAGTTTCATTATGTAAGAAATCTTAATGTTTAAGTCCCCTACCCCACATCCTCGAAACCAATATGAGTTGCCCCCCCCCCCCCTCCGTTCAAATCTTGCCCCCCCTCTAGTTCTGATCCCGGATACGCCCTTATGTCAAACCTATTTATCTCCCTGGATACCTAACCAAAATCGATAAATGAGATATCATTTTAATTATTAAAGTTTCCGATTTTGTGAAATTTTATATTAAGAAAGGAGTTGTTTTGTAGTTTGACCCTTAAAGCATTATAGTATCAATAATGTCGGTTAGAAATCATGGGGGTTATTATTTCAAAGGTTACAACATATTTAAGAAAGGAATTTTTCTGAATCTTACACATAAAGGGTAAAAGTGTCATTATATCCATAACGTATTTTTTTTGTTTTTTTTTTTTGTTATAAGACATTTATCTCCCTTACAACCTTAAAATGTCAAGATCTTCACTGAAACAACATAATAAATTAAGAACGCAATTGTTTTCGGAATTTGACCCTTAAAGGGCAAAGTATCAATATTTCTACACGTGTTTTGTGTAAAAAGCCATTTATCTTGCTTGACATCTAACCGATATAGATAAATGACGTATCATTTTAAAAATTAAGGTCACCACTTTGGACTCATCATATTTTAAGAAACAAATTTTCGAAATCCGACACTTAAAGGGCAAAAGTACCATTATTTCCATAAGATATACATAAGAGCTATTTATCTCCCTTAATATCTAACCGATATATGATGAATGAGGTATTATTTAGAGATTAAAGTCTCCGCCTTGGTAAAATCATATATTAAGAAAGTAATTTTTAGGAATCCGACCCTCAAAGGGCAAAAGTGTCATTATTTTCATAACTTTTTTTTGCTGTTGTTACAAGCCATTTATCTCCCTTGACACCTAACTTAAATTGATAAACTAGGTATCATTTGAAATGTTAAGGTCTCCACTCGGGCAACATTATAACTTAATAACCAAATTTTTACCCTTTAAGGGCAAACGTAATAACTATGAAAGTCGCGCGTATAAGACAGTTCAGTTCCAAGCCGCTAGGTAGCATTAGCATATATCACAGAGATGTTAATGAACTGCTTCACTGGCGTCGACGTTTGTTACGTACCTGTTACATTGAGCTAATAAGCAATTGAAACAAATCAGGCGGTTATTTTTTCATCCTATTACAAACCACCTACCTTATCATTGATCGCATTCGCTAAATTTTCACACAGGTCATCTAGTGATGACAAATTTGAAAAAAAAAAGACACGGTATTATGCTAACAGACAATAATTCCAGAAGCCATACAATACAATACACAGAAAAATCACTTCAAAACAGTACAACGCCGTATGCAACGCAGATATAATTTTAAAATGGGCTCAAAAATAAATTCAGACTTTACTTACTGTACGAAAAATTAGCTGCAACATGAATTTTTTTTTTTTTTTTAAAAAGTGTAACACAATTTTAATTTGGCCGAGCTGAAAGGTTTCTCAATGACAAACATGTGTTCATGCACAGATTGCTTTATAATTACTTAATTTTCTTAACCCCTTTGAATGATATTAGTTGTATTTATTTTCTTAACTAAAGGCTTTGACAGAATTTGTGATTAATCTAAACAGCTTGTTACTACTTACAAATATCTTTACATTCACTTTTTTTACGATTAATTTACAAAATTCATTATTTACAATTTTCATAGGCTTTTATTCTTTTTAACACTTTCTTTTGATTTCATTTTCCACTATCCAATATTCTGTCAATTTTAAAATCTACTGTTAGAAAATTTCCAGCAAAAAGCTACAAAGTTACTAACTCTGCTGTAGTTGTTCTGATGAAAACTGTAATTTCGCCCCAAAAATATATTGTTCATGTATTTTCAAAAGGCTTCTGTGATCTTCCCGCAGTAGGTGCCCGACAAACGGTATCGATATCTTCTGTTGCCTCCGATTGATGTCCGCCGCTTCTGACTCCAATCGATGATTCCGACCCGTTAAGAAATGTGTTAATTACACTGCTGAATCCTGGCTTAATAGATGTCAGTTTTCGAGATTCTCTTTAACGAATTCAGTAATGGTAGCCCACTGAGTACGACATGCTATCCGAATGTCATCTCACACGCCTGCGTTTCCTCCTTGCTTCAAGATGCAATAGTATAACTTTTACTGATAATTCAAAGTAATAGGCTTTGTCCAATACAGCTACAACCAACGGAAACGATAATGATTCCGATTTTTTAGCACACTGATCAATTGTTTTCACACACATTAAGTCAAACATTCAATTACTAACGCGCTATACAAAAATTCAACTACTCTCATCACGCGCCATTATAATTCCCTTTTCCACCATTACCAGCACACTCTTTCTGCCTATTCTTCAGCGGTTTACTTATCTCTTACGGTACTACCAACCTATAAAAAATAAACTACAACAAAAATACCTAAAATGACCCCATTCTGTTTCTAAACATTCTAATTTAACTGTGAAGCCTTCTTAATTGATACATATATTCATAATTATTTATTGTATTATATTCCAATGTCTGGTGAGTGGTATCTTAGAAGACGATAGTCCACCAGCAGTTATATTGCAGTAAGGAATAGTTTTTTTCATTGTACTGTAGATCGATGTATGGCCCACAATTCTCATGGTACCTGATTACTAACGTCAAAGTAAAACTGGTATTTTCAACAAGTTTTTTTAATTATTACTTGTATGTGGGCACTTCATATTTATCACATAAATAATGTGTATTTTGCAAAAAGTGAAAATAAAATATAGACTGAAAAAAAATTCAACAGAGTCGCTGTGTGTTGGCAAAAATAAAGTTTGTGCAATGCATAAGCGGAGGAACGTGTAAACTTGGCATATGCATTCTCTAAATCTTGTTTGGAGGTCTGTTTTACATATATAATCTCTTATACACTTTAAAACTTTTTTGAAGACTTGACAGTCCCGTTCTCATGATATACGGCACATAGTTAAGAATATGTAACGTACTATTTATCAAAGTAAAACGCCAAAGCAATTTCACTTCTAAACAGATAAATTTAATAAATCGCGCCAATGAGCTATCATTTTGAACGGAAAGGTAAACAAAAACTGGGCGACGGAATCTTGGAGAGGAACTTTGTGACATTCTCAAGGCATCTTCTTCTTACTTTTCGAATTGCCCTTCTGAATTTTTTATGTTTTTCATAGTACCGCCGAAGGTTTCAAATGGTAATGCTGTAAAGCACATAAAATTAGTCGTGTACAGAAAGTACTAACCGCAATGTAGAAAAAGGAATAGACGATAACGTTAGGACTTTCCACTTATATCCGTGTTTCTGCCTGAACTTTCACATCAGTTATAGCATAAGAATTTATATTTGTCCTAAGGTACTAATCTTAATTATCTGTGTCACAGTGGTCGTTTAATTTGTTACAGTACTGATATTAAGTTCCTTTTTCCTTGCGATTTCATCTCTGGTTTTTGTATTAAGATATTTATTGTTTCCTTTTTTTTGTTATGGCTTTACGCCTCGTCGACGTCGAGGTCATTAGAGGGAGTATAGGATGGGGATCAGGAATGGGAAGGAATTCGCCCATGACATTTTGAATGAAGCATCCCGGCATTCGCCTGGAGTGATCTGGGTAAACCATGGAAAACCCAAATCTGAATGCCCGGACGGGGATTGGAACCCACGTCCTCCCAAATGTGAGGCCAGGGCGTTAACCATACACCCACCACGATCGGTGTTTTTGTTTCCATTGATATTATCATCTTCATATAGAATTAATGTTACACACAGCTTATAATTAGTGAAATAACAACAATTATTACTTTTTTTCTGACGGATGAAGATAGTTCTACAGTAAATTAATTATTTTCTAAATATGGGCATTTGAAAGTAAACTAGCTTTTGGAACGTCGACAGATTATATGATTTCGAAGTGGCTAGGAGCCCGAGTAGCTTTCTTTCAGCGTGAAAGCGTTCTTAGTTTGCAGTTGGTTAAGAAACACTCGATACTCTCAGTTATGAGACATTCCTTAAGTCTGTTTCTTTGCTGATGCAATTAGGTATGAATCAAGGCTATGTTATACGCATAAGCAATATGGAGGTTCGATACGTTTAAAAATAAAATAAAAATAAATTATATTAATAGAAATTAGGCATAATTAAGCTGTAACCGAGGCTCCGAAGTTCACAATATCGGAATGGTCCAAACAACTCATGCTGCTTCGCAACTCGTCAGTGTGTAAACAATTCATGTTTAGGAAGACAGTTTCATTCAACCTGTCTTGGAGAAACACTTCCGAAATAATCTGTTTCGTAGAACTAAAAATTCTACATCCTCGAATGTCAGCTAGTTACTCCACAGAACACGCTACGGGTGTAATACGATTGTTGGTAAAAAGTAGCACTGAGCCTCGTTTTTGCCTTGCTTCAATGCAATCTTGTTAATTACAACTTTAGCGATATTAAGGAAACGTATGTCCGGCCGTTTACTGGAAACAAATATCGTCCAATCGAGTGGTCAACTGTATACAACCAAATATTTTAACCAATCCGAGGACAGGAAAATGATTTATCTGTCTCCGGTTTGGTCAGGCATGTCCCGCCGTATATAGCAGATCGCTCGTTCGTACGAATTCGGCTTTTTATTGAAAATTAGGGGAAGATTATCACTCTACTAAGAATTATCTGGGTGTAAGGGTTTGGGAGAGACTATACTAGCCTTTTCCAACCAAATATCAACTCTCCTTCACGTGGTGCACCCTGTTTGCACGGACGAGGCTCTGGTGACAGAATGATTTTCGGTATAAGGCATCACCCACAGCTTGCCAACGGCCTCCGAAAGAAGGCGAAAGAGCGGGGAGTGACCCAAGGCACCCTCTTGCCCTTGGGGATGGAAACGGCCCCTAAAGGCGGATGAATCAAAAATGATCAACGGCATGGGGATGGAGAAGGCAACGGGAAACCACTACATTAAGGACGCAAAGGGTATCCCAAAGACATGTAATCCTCTCAAATTACATGTACCATGATGGCTTCTTCCTGGGTAAAATATTACGGAGGTAAAATCGGATCTCCGGGTGGGGACTGCTCAGGGAGGAGTCATCAAAATGGATAGAAACATTCTACGTGTCGGAGCGTGGAATGTTAGAAGTCTGAATGGGGCAGGTAGGTTAGAAAACTTAAAAGGGAGATGGAGCAACTTAAATTAGATGTTGTTGGGATTAGTGATGCTAAATGGAAGGACGCACAGTATTTCAGGTCTGGGGAACACATTATAATTAACACACAAGCTGTCAATGGAATCACTGGTGTAGGATTTGTAATTAACAAGAAAGTAGGGAAACGGGTGAGTTATTATGAACAGTTTAGTTACAGAATTATTTTGATGAGGTTAGAAACTAAGCCCATCCCAATCACATTAGTACAAGTGTATATGCCAACGTCACAGGAAGATGACGAAGAAATAGAATATATGCTGAAATTGAAGAATTAATCCAATATGTGAAGGGGGAGGAAAATCTAATTATCATGGGTGATTGGAATGCGATAGAGGGAGAAGGATAAGAGGTTAATACTGTAGGAAGTTTTGGACTACGGGAAAGAAATGTGCGAGAAAGCAGGATATTAGAATTTTGTGAACGATATAAGCTAGTTATGGCAAACACACTGTTTAAGAACCATGCAAGGCGGATATACACCTGGAATCGTCCAGGGGATATAGGCTGACATCAGCCAGATTATATTATGGTGAAACAGAGATTCAGAAATCAAGTTCTAAACTGTAAAGCATACCCAGAAGCATACATAGACTCTGACCATAATTTGATAATAATGAAGTGTAGGCTGAAATTCAAGCAAATATGGAAGCAGTATAAGCAGAACAGACTAGAAGTGAATAAACTGAAACCATCTAGCACCAGAGAAAAATTTGCAGAAATGGTAGACTTAGGTCTGAGAAGTAACAATGAAAATAGCTCTACCGAGGACGGGTGGAATGCATAAAAGACCGAAATAATGAAAGCTGTTAATGAAATATTAGGCTTTAAGGATCAAGCTGCCGAAAACCTTGGATCACAAGAAATTTTGGAGAAGATGGATCAGAGGTGAAGGTATAAAAATGCTCAGGACATAGGTAAAGTAGATGTTGCATATAGAAAGATCAAACAGAATTTTGGAGAATTGAAGAAAAGATGTGTGAACATTAAAGCTGCCAATGGGAAACCTCTTTTAATCTCAGAAGATAGAGGTAACAGATGGAAGCAATACATACAGAGACGACTTGAACAATAGTGTAATGGAAAAAGAAGGCGATGTCGACATTGATGACTTAGGAGATCCTGTTTTGACAACAGAATTTAATAAAGCTCTGAATGACTTGAAAGCAAATAAGGCAGTTTGAATTGATGAGATCCCTCCAGAACTTTTTAAATCCCTAGGAGAGGAAGGAATCTAAAGATTATTCAAGCTGATATCAAAAAGTTATGAAACAGGTGAAATTCCAACTGGTTTTAAGAAAATATCGTCTCACACTTCCAAAGAAAGCACAAGCCGACAATGTGAGAATATATCGCACCATTAGTCTAACATCAAATGCTTAAAAATTACTGACCAGAATATAGCACGGCAATTCAGGACCATACAATAATGCTAGGTGGTGACTTCAATTTGCCAGAATTCTGGAACTTGTCATATGCGCGAACATTATGAAGTTTCTAGATGACGACGAGTTACTTACACCGTGTCAACACGGATTTCGGAAGAAGAGATCGTGTGAAAAACAATTGGCCCTATTTTCCCATGACGTAATGAAAGTTATCGATGTAGGTTCGCAAATTGATACAGTTTTTTTTTTTTTTTTTTTTTTTTATGATTTTCAGAAAGCTTTTGATTCTGTGCCACACAAATGACTTTTAGGAAGCTTCGAGCTTACGGTATTTCGGCTCAGATTTGCGAGTGGATACGTCTAACTGGTCGATCACAGTATGTCGTTGTTGACGGGAAAGCCTCTTCTAACTGTAAGATAAATGTTACTTCGGGCGTTACTCAAGGAAGTGTAATAGGTCCACTTCTTTTCTTATATATATAAACGATATAGGTGACAACGTCAAATGTTGGTTGCTATTGTTTGCCGACGATGCGGTTATCTATAGGGAAATAAGGTGCTCATACGATTACTTAGAAATTCAGCGTGATTTGGATGCTATTTTTGATTGGTGCCGTAAATGGCAGCTTACACTTTATTGCAAAAAGTGCAAGGCAATGTGAACAAGTCACAAGCAGAATCAGATTGTGCACGAGTACAAAATAAACAATTCAGCTGTTGACACGGTTGATTCCGTGAAGTACGTGGGGGTGATAGTACAAAGCAACATGAAATGGGACAGCACATAATTCCGTCGTAGGCAAGGCTAATTCTAAATTACGATTCATAGGTAGTATTTTGAGTAATTGCATGCTCATACAAAGGAGATAGCGTATAAAACACTAGTACGTCCGCATCTTGATTACTATTGTGGGATTTGGGATCCGTATCGCAAGGTTCTGATTGACTCAGTGGAGAGGGTTTAGAGGAGAGCCGCTCGATTCGTGACTTGTTGTTATAGCCCTTATGAAAGCGTCACAGAATTGATGCATAGAACTGGCTGGGATAGTTTGGAAGACAGACGAAGTAGCTTGCGTTCGAATTTATTGGAGAATATTCGAAAAAATTTAAATTTCGAGTGCAATGAAATACTTCTTCCGCCATCCTAGTTAGGTCGCAATGACAGGAGGGATAGGATTAGATAAATAAGATGCCGTAATGATGCTTTTATGTATTCCATCTTTCCTCAAACTATTCTGGATTGGAATGAGCGGATTTAGGAATGGTGCTTAGCACCCTCTGCCACCCACAATGTTTGCTATTTGTAGAGTATGGATGTAGATGTTAAATAATATACAGAAGGATGGAAAGGGTAGTAAAAGAGATAGGAAGTGGAGATCAGTTTGGGTTCAAGGGAAGCAATTCTGTCTTTAAGATTAATACTTGAAGGGCGAACCGAGAAAAACAAAGATACTTTTATGGCGTATGTTGATTTAGAAAAAGCCTTTGATAATGTTAGGTGGGACAAGATGTTCAATATTTTAAAGAATTCAGGTCTAAAGTATCGAGATAGTAGAATATTAACTATATTAGTAATAAAAGTAGAGAGTCAAGAGAGACATGCATCAGTTAAAAAGGGTGTGAGACAAGGTTGTAGTCTATCCCCGTTAATATTCAATTGTATTTAGAAGAAGCAATGAAGAAAGCCAATGAAAAATTTCCATGTGGCATAAGTTTTCAGGGAGAAAAAATCAGTATGCTACTATTTGCTGATGGCATTGTCTTGTTAGTAGAGAGGGCTGAGGATATTGAGAAGTTACTGAATGGCATGAACAAAATACTGATGGACGATTTTGGACCGAATATAAATCAAAGGAAGACAAAAGTGATGAAATGTAACAGAAATGATACCAATACTATTAGATTAAATAAAAAAATAGGATCGGATGCAATAGAAGAAATAAGTGAATTCTGTTACTTGGGAAGCAAAATTACAACCGACGGCCGAAGCAGGAATGATGTTAAAATCAGAAGAGCTCTAGCAGAAAGAGCCTTGATGAAAAACAGAAAACTTTTAGTTTCAAATATTGATTAGTAATTAGAAATAACTTTTTAAAACTCTTTGTGTGGAACACAGCACTTTATGGTAGCGAAACATGGACATTAGGAATACCGGAAATAAATAAAATTGAAGCGTTTGAAATGTGGTGCTACAGAAGAATGCTGAAAATTAGGTGGACTGACAAAAAAAAAAAAAAAAAAAAAAAAAAAAAAAAAAAAAAAAAAAAGGCCAACACACGGCAGAGAGTGGTAGGCACTTGTCGCTAGATGGCAAGGGTGTCGCAACATGCGTTTAAGAACGGAGAAATATTTCGGAACCCCCGTCGATGTTTGCGAAGTCACTCGCGTTATATGCGTCATCGCGTGAGTGGCAATTGTTTTCCCGGAGTCCGACAGGCAATGCAGGTTACGAAATGGCTCCATTACAGTGTGAAACAGCTTGGCTGGTGTGTTTGCCAAGGAAGAACATTATTCACCATCCATTATCAAAGCAGGCCCTTTATTTCTGTCATTGCTGGGTGTTTGGCTGGCGGACTTAAGTAATCGAGAAGGGCGTCCAACACAGAGTTCGTGCGATGTCAGTTTTCGTAGTAAAAATCTAAGAATCATTTATTATAGTGCAATCCCTAGCCAAAATTATGTGTTTTGAGTATGGAACCAGATTGATTTGTTGTAATTGAATAAAAAATAAGTTATAGATGATTAAAAGTATAAGTTTTTACTTTAAAAAACGACATAAATGTAAAAACATCATTAACTCAGCAATTTGGAAAGGAATAAAATTGAGGAAGATGTCTATGTGTACCTGTGCTGTGTTCATTTCATGAAATTATTAAGATTACTTGCGATAAAGTATAGCAATACCACACATATGCTATTCCTTTTTAAAAATTCGTATTTTCGAGCTAATTTCGTGTGTATTTGTTCAGGTGTCCAACGATCGACAAGGAACGCGGGGTTGCGCTATATGCCCATTGCACTGTGAAATTGCTCCCCGATTGTCAACAGCAGGGTACATATAAATATTTCAGCACTCACTTCGGTTCAAGAAGAAACAAAAGAAATTATTACGAGATGAA
>CM061919.1:14352690-14459492 GCA_031002005.1 Vandiemenella viatica
GATCTCAAGTGCACGTTGAAAAGTAAACGATTGTTGCCTGAGTGGTAGCTAAGCCTGCTGTTTACCAGGTAATATTAATACCTGCTGTTTCTAAAAATATGTAATGAATGTAAAAGTATATCTGCAAGCAACCTGCCTCAAATGCATATGTTTATTGCATATTTATAAGTTCACTTTCTCCCTAAGTGTTCGCTCTTCATCCACTCTCAAACATGAGAAACTAATCTGATTAATTCTTTTAAATTCCAATGTAGTCTGTCACTATTTTTTTAAATAATTTTACATCACAGCTAAAATAGTGAAGAGTAGACAACACTTCATTTATTGACACCGTATAGTTGCATGTAATATTTGATACTTTCACAATAATAATCAGAAAGAAATTCTTTTAAGCAATTGAATATAAATGTAGTATAAGGAAAGTAAACCTATCACTTACCAGAGACAGTGACAAACATTCTTCATATTTTTTGTATGCATTCCTGCCCTCCTCACTGCATCTCTGGTAAATGATTAGTTCATGAGTTTACTTTTGTTTCTTTCCTTTATATATTAAGATATTAGTAGTAGCTATTGTGAATCCATGTTACAAAACATTTTATTTTCTTTGTTATTATTATGGACAGTTTCCAGACTCTGACCATGAACAGAGTTCTCTCTAGTGACTCCTGTCCTTCCACTATTTCTCCTTTTCTACTACAGCCCATTTTGCTTCTCTCTTTTTTATACTCTTCTGAAAAGTTTGGGCCTTCCTTGTGTTGGCCTTGGTATGGGAACTAGTGATCCTGGGATCCCAAGCTCTTGATTGGTTTGCATGAGGCGTCTGAGGCATCACTGTAGGGCAGCACTAATATCTGAGACTAGAATCCAGTAGACTACACAGTGTCTTCCTGCTAGCTACCCAATCACAAATCTCTGGGCAACAGGCATGTTAGGGTAGCAGAAGATGTGTAGTAGGGCAATCATGACAGTGGCCCTGATAGTTATTCCTCTCATGCTCTTATGTTGTGAAGAAAGTCTCACTAACAAGAGGGCAGAGACAGGGCAAGGCTTTCCGGGGGCAGGGTGGAAATTGGTCTTCCCTGACCATTTAATTCCAAAAGGCCATCATTTGAGATTTCAGGACTTCAGAGCACACCGAGTCCTAGTATTTGAAATAACCCTTCAGAAGACCATATATAGGTTACCACATGTAGGTTACCATACCATTCCATGGGAACTAGGCATTACCATTATTATGAGATGTTTACTCAAGTGGTCCTGATGGCAACTCTTCTAATATTGCCAGGGAAGTTTTATAAACAATAGTACTATGGAGAGGTAGAACTCCACTGGTCTCGACTGGTGTCCTCTTAGCATTAGCCTGTTAACGGCAGACAGTTCGCTGGGTAGTAGAGTGGACAGGGCAAGGCATAGGAGCATTTACATAATAGGTACTTTGAATGACACCTCTCATCATTTGGCCACACATCAGTGCCAAGTGAAATAACTCCTATGTCTTACATACTGGGTTCACAGTTTTCTCCAGCATTTTCTCTGCTTCCACCAATACTCCTATTTCACTTCAATCCAGTTTGCTCCTATTCGTTGCATATTCTTCTTTTTGATTATATCATCCATCTATTCTGTGCTCTTTTGCAATATCTCTTCCATTCCATTTCCAAATTACACATAAACTTTGGCTTCCTTTCACCACTAACCCTCTTCATGTGCCCATTCTTCTAGAATATTGATATTTAAATCCTACCCTGTATAGGTTCCTGTTTTACTGCTTTCCTCACATGTTCATTCTGCATTTTTTTCAGTTTAATTGCAACAACCTCTGAAACCTCAGTGACCTGAATTCTACTAATTTCTCTTTTTTTAATCAACTGCTTCAGAAAAGTATGTCTTTATTTTCACAAAGTACATCCTTCAAATTTTTTCACATGGTTTTTCGCTGCTCCAAATCAGGATTCCAACATTCTTAAAGTTTTGTGTTATACAGTGTCTTTCATTTATTGCCTTCTTGTTTCTCCCATTCTGTTATCACACTTTTAAAATACATGAACTGTTCTACAATATTCAATTTCTCCAAATATAACATCCTAATTAATTTTATTAAATTATGCTATTGATGTCTGATCCCCTAATGTGCTACTTTTGTGATTTTCCCATAATCTCCTTTATTGTGGCTGTTTCTAGTGGTGTTTATTGGTACTTCATCAGTTTTCTCACAAAACTCATTACATGACTGAAATGACTGAAGATAATGTGACTGCTGTTTAATCATTTTATGATCTTGTGTTATGGGCCCATGCAGTTTATGAGCAAAGAAATTGTGCCAGAAAAAAAATGTGTAATTTGAAACTGGAACAAAAGAGTACTCAAGGACAACCAAGGGACTAGTATATTAAAGATTACAATAAATTGTGCAAGATGGAGTCACTTGGTTAGTACTGGAAAAGGAGGAAGACAGATTGCATCATGAAGTCTGACCCATCCAGTTGCTGCAAAAAGTCTTATAATAATAATAATGACAGTAAATATTAATATTTATGTAAAATGTAGGAAATTGTTGTTTCATGGTTGGTGACCTTATCAAATATTGTCACAGCCCTTAACCAGCTATAGTGCACATACTAGTATCATAAGTCACATTTCACTGTTCATAATTTACATAGTATATGAAGAAAAGACTCTATAGATAAATGATTGAATTTATTGGAACATATGAAGATTGTCATTTTTCACCTGTCATAACTGATGATGAAATGTTAATTTTGCACATAGACTTATGACAAATTCCCTAAGTACCTATTTTCCAATTTAATGTTTTTAGTCTCAAATTCTTTGTGTGCAATTTCCCCACCCATTTACTTTTGGCCTTTACAAATTTTTATATTAAATTATTTCAGTATATTTCTGAAATTGTCTAGCACTTACTTTGGTAATTTATTTCAATCCCTTAATCCCTGACCTACAAAGAAAATTTTCCCGCTCTCTTGTGCCTAAAATCAAATGTTATCTTGTGGTAATGGTCACCTTTTCCCGTCCATGAACTGCTCTTAATTCTTCTACTAATATCTGTCCAAGCCTAATAACCAATATATGCCTTGTGCATTTCCAGCACTCTCTTCACCTTTCTCCTGTCCTCCAGTGAATCCAAATTTACCTTTATTATCATATCAATTACTGACTGTGCCCTGAAGTAATTTCCACAAAAATATATAATTGCCCAATGTTGCAACTCCTCCAATCCTGTATTTGATACCCATGATGTGAGTATCATATAATGCCACCATATTCAAGCAATGGTCTGAACATAGTGTTGTAACCCATTTACCTCATTTTCCTTGAACTCCCCCTCAGCACTCTCTCTAATAAATTAAAGATTCGGAATCCTTTTCCTATCACCTGCCCGAGGTGTACAGCCCAGTTGAGTTTACTATCTCATAGTCTGTCAAGATATTTATGCTTCAAGTATACAAAGCAATTCCATTCCTATTCAATAATCATAAACAGCCTTTTATATCAGTGCACATAATAATCTGACTCTTCCTTCTAATTCACAATTTGGGTTCCAAAAAGGATCATCCATAGAAATGGCTATATTCATTTTTAAATAACACATTTGAAGAACTGAATAATAAAATGATCCCTGAAGGAATATTTTGTGATCTTTCAAAAGCATTTGATGGTATAAATCATGAATTACTTTTGAAAAAAATGGAATACTATGGTATTTATGGAACCGCAGGTAAATGGTTTAAATCATACGGAAAGTCGAATGTAAAAAGTTGCCATTTTTAATTCTAAAATAAGTAAAGATGCTTCATGAGACTGGGAGAAAATAAACATGGAATTCCACAAGGCTCTGTCTTAGAACCCCTCCTCTTTTTGTTATACATCAATGACCTCCCTGGAAACTTATCTGACAAAGTTAAGAGTTTTTTTATCTACAGATGACACTAACCTGACTGTGAGAAAAACATCAAACAGTAATCTAGAATTTAATGTAAATAAAGTACTTAGTGGAGTAGCAAATTTGTTTAAGGTAAATTCATTAAAATTAAATTTTGAAAGAAAAAAAAACACATTAAATTAGATTTAAAACAAAAAATTATGCACAGCTGGATTTACAAATAAGTTATAAAAATAACACAATCTTAGAAACAAAGAGTATAAAATTTCTTGGTATTAAAATAGATTAGAAACTCTGTTGGCACGAACATATCACTTCACTAGGTACTGAAGAAGTTAAGTAGTGCCATCTTTGCAATATGAAAACTTTCTCTAACAGCAGATCTAGAATTAACAGCTGTACTCCTCATATTTTCATTCAGTGATGTCATATGGCATTATTTTTTGGGGAAACTTTTCACAAAGTAAAAAAGTTTTCATAGCACAGAAAAGAGCTATTACGATGTTGTCTAGTGTGAAACCAAGAACATCTTGCAGACAACTTTTTTAAAAAACTCAATATTCTTACAATGACTTCTCAGTATATATATTCTCTCATGTGCTTTGTCATAGAACATTTTAACCTGTTTACATCTAATTCACAAGTACACAATTTCAATACAAGAAACAAAAATAACTTGCACACAAAAAACCAATATCTCTGTCATTAGCACAAAAAGGAATTAATTATTCTGGGACATATCTATACTATTATAAATCTGTAAGCTAGCTGCGTTTGTAGTGAGGCTTGATCTCTAATAATGCAAAAACTACCGCATCAATTTGCATGGTGTTTCCAAATTTTTTAAAGCTAATGTTGCTCATCAACATCTGCAGAAGTAGCTAACGACTAATATGTACCATGGGAAGAAGCAAGTCAGTAAAAAACTTCAGAAATGTGAAACTGTAGACCACAGATAATTATACACATTCAGACGGTCACTCCTTTCATAAAGAGACCTGACAAAATTTAGGATTTCCCTTTTTTTTTTTTTTGGACCGCAGTACTTCAAAATAAAAAGAATACGTGAATCAAGTATAATCAGCATTTACTTGAATCGTAACAGGTCTGTTGAATTACGAAAAAGTTATATTACAAATATTGAAGACATGTATTGTCTCTGGTAGACTGTTATACAGTTTGTCTCTGGAAAAAATTGCTACGTGAATGCTGCACAATACAGCCACAATAAGCCAATACTTAATACGAAATTCAGTTTTTTCTCGAAGAGCGATGTCTGAAAAACAGCTATTATAAATATCAGCAAGTAATAAAACATACTTCTTTCATAATGACTTGTGCGGAATTGCACATATTTGGAAGTAGGCCTACTTTATTCGATTAATATGTCTCATGGCTATAACGTGCAAATATAACTAGGCATCCGAAAATTCAGGTACAGGGCGTTCGCCGGGAAACGCAACCCACTGTTAGCGCTACAAGGAAGAAACTGCTCCCGGCGAGCGAGCGCTCAGTTTCCGTCATTGTTCGACCGTCGGCCGCGGACTATTTCATAATAATTACGCTTCATAAACTTCATAAACTTGTGTGCTAAGCATTTAAATGTGACGTAATTCATTAGCTTACCTTATAAAAGATTCTGAAGTGTTGACCCTCTTGTGTAATGCACATTTCACATCTTCTGAACATATTTCGAGACACACGCTGCCCTAACTGACTTAATGATTTTTTGGGTGTCTGTTCTAGTCGAAAAGCGATATCGTCAATTTTCTCCTCTGTGAGAATACGGTTGACCGACAGTCTCTTTTTGTTAAAAAATGAACCCATTTCTCTTACTTTTTTAACCAGACGCAGAATTGTTGATTTAGCTGGCAGTAAAGCGCCAGGAAATTCGCGACGAAATTTACTGCGACACTTTTTAAACGACTTCTTCTTCACATATGTATCGTAGAGAAATATTCTTTGTTGCAAACTGTAACGTACCATAATTTTACTCACACTCAAACACGGTACAGATTAATAAGAGTATGAAGCCCCAAACCAGCCAAACCGCAAAGAAACGTTTATTCACAACACTGATTAATAAGAGACTGAAGTCACAAACTATCTACAATGCAAAGAAACCGTTCTTAACAATGTAAGGGTCACTGCACTGCACTGTTGGGGCAGCGGAGGTGTTAAACAGTGCGGTGATTCACGGTGCCATGTGGCGGAAACTGCTGGCTGGACTGACCGAGCAAGTTGCCGACGGCAACAGACTGGGAGGGTAGCGTTTTCCGGCGAACGCCCTATACATGCGACTCAAATAATTACATAGAAAATACGGATATATTGAAAGAAACTCAAATAAAAAAATTTTCATATCCTAATGCTACACCGCGTAAATTATAAAGCTAAAAGCATCGTCCCTTTGGCCTATAACAAAGCATATCAGCTGTCATCACTGTCCAGGTTGCATTTCAATCGATTTACAACTTGCGATAATTTTGCCACTCAGAAATAATTGCTTGAGTTACATGCACATTAGTACATATACTGTACCGTGATCCATTTTGACATTTTTGAATTAATTATATCTGACTGAAATAATGACAATAATGATACGACGATTTGAAACCAAGATTAACTCCAATTCACGTAAATTTCTATTTTAAAGCAGGAATAATTGATGGTGTATCAACATAAAATAAAAACCAATATCCAAACAGCAAAAATAAATAAATCAGAAAAAATTGAGATGCTGTGATTATTGGTAACGAATTTTTATTTCAAATATAACTAGGCATCAATTCTATTCTACACCGCGTAAATTTTAAAACTAAACCCGTTATGCCTGATGCTAAACAAAACGAGTCAATTGTCATCTGGTCCAGGCTGTTGTTTCGCCAGGTACTTACATGCGACTGAAATAATTACATAGAAAATACGGCTATATTGAAAGAAACTTAAAAATGTTTCATATCCTAATGCTACACCGCGTAGATTATAAAGCTGCAGGCATCGTCTCTTAGGCCTATAACAAAGCATCATATCAGCTGTCAGGTTGCATTTCAAGCGATTCACAACTTGCGATAATGTTGCCACTCAGAAATAATTGTTTCAGTTACATGCACGTTACTACATAAACTGTACCATGATCACATCTCGACATTTTTGGATTAATTATATCTGACTGAAATAATGACAGTAATGATACGACGATTTGAAATCAAGAGTAGCTCCAATTCACGTAAATTTCTATTTTAAAGCAGGTGATGGTGTATCAACATAAAATAAAACCAATATCCAAACAACAAAAAATAAAAAACAACAAAAAATAAATAAATCAGAAAAATTGAGATGCTGTGATTATTGGTAACGAATTTTTATATTTCAGCACACTTCCAAGAGGACTAAGTCGTAGATTACTGCTATATTTACATAAATTTATGGCACCGCGGTTATGTTGCAATCCTCGGTATCCACATTTAAAAATAAACTTTTTTTAGTTAAGTATCATGGAAACAATATTTTTCATTATATCCACAGATACATCCTTAACAAAGCTTATACCTAGCTATATAATCCCAGGCAAAGTTTACACATAAAATCGCCAAAAAAAATTACACATAATGATTATAATATCAGCTTTCTTAACGTTACAACTGTTATATATCCATTTAAATTTTCGGTACCACGGTTAACGTGGAATCCTCCATATCAGCATTTAAAAATATTATGTTTTAGCTGAGTTAAATATTGCTTTCAGAAATAATATTATTTATTACTACCACAGATATTCTATATTGTAACCAAGTTTATGCTCATCTATATACTCGCAGCCAAAGTTCACGCATAGTGATAATTGCAGCTGTGAAAACGTTTTAATTGTTAGTGCTGTGAGTTGGGTAAGTATAAAAGTTTATGATATGCCCTTGCGAAAGAGATCTAATCTGTCGGGGTCAACTTCTGCAGCTAAAAGATGTCGCCGAAATCGGCTAAATGAGAGTGAAATAGACCGACAACATCGTCTGCAACGTCAAAGAGAACGAGATGAAATAGCTAGAGCAAATGAAAGTAACCTGCACCGAGAAAAGCGATTGACCTATAACCGGGTTCTATACGCTAAATCCATAGCTTCTGAAAGCGCACAGAAGAAAGAATGTCGTTTGAACCGTGAAAGGGTTTCTCAGGCTTTGGCTAGAGCAACTGAAACTAGCAATAACCGAACAAAGCGTTTACGGATGGAGCGTGAACGTCAAGTGCAGATGCGTCTTAAAAATAAAAAAGCTCTGCAAGACGCAATAGAACATCAGTCACAAGGGCGTTTTGTGAATGCAATGTGTGAAGAACTTGTAGAAAATAAACAGATTTCACAGGAGCAAAGCAGTGAACAATCTGATTTGCACCAAGCTGATGACAGGCTTAGAGGACCTACAGTACGGGTATCTCTCTTAGACGGTGAAGGGTCAAATGTATGTGATATAAATCAGCAAGTAGTTCCATGGGAAAATAAATTTATGAGTGGATTTAACTACGAAGTTGGTTTTAATTATGCTGAATTTGGAAATATTGGAGGCATGACAAAAGTATGCAGACAATGTGGGGCTTTAAAATGGAAAGCTGAAAGTAATGGTTTATGTTGCTCCTTTGGTAAGGTCAAGCTAGAACCTCTTCACGATCCACCAGACCCATTAAAATCTCTCTTAATAGGAGAACATAACAAATCAAAACACTTTTTGAAACATGTGCGTGCCTACAATAGTGCTTTTCAGATGACTTCCTTTGGAGGAAAGGAAATAAGGGAAGGAAACTTCATACCAACCTTCAAAGTTCAGGGTCAGGTTTACCACCTCATTGGATCATTGTTACCCACAAAAAATGCACCATCAAAGTTCCTGCAAATTTATTTCATTTCAGATTATCAAGCACAAGTCGAAGCACGCATGTCGGGTTTTACAAATTTAGATCGAACTATTATCGTGGAACTGCAAAGTCTCCTACACGATAATAACCAATACGTTCGCGCTTTCAAGAATGCTTTGCAATCTATTCCTGACAGCGATCAACATAATTACCATGTGGTAATAAGCGCGGACCACAAACCTCGTAATTCGCACAGTGGCCGCTACAACGAGCCAGCGGCTAATGAGGTAGCTGCAGTTTTGGTGAATGAGCATCGTGGAACTCGTGATATTGTTCTTCGCACTTGTGATAATCGTTTGCAGCGCATCAGCGAAACAAATCGTGCGTATGACTCTCTACAATACCCGCTAATGTTTTGTCGAGGTGAGGATGGATACCATTTTGATCTTTACAATGTTAATCCATTGTCTGGTGTAAAAACGAGTAAAAAAACATCTGCCCTTCAATTTTACGCCTACCGTTTAATGGTTAGAGAAGGGACAATAAATTATTTGCTCCTGTTTCGCCAATTACTTAATCAGTATTTGGTTGATATGTTTGCTAAAATAGAATCAGAACGTCTGTTGTACATAAGAACTCACCAAAGCCGTTTACGAGCAGAGAATTACATACATTTACAAGATGCTCTGAGGCAAGACGTTGCTATCGAAGATATCGGTAAAATGGTCATATTGCCATCAAGTTTCACGGGCGGACCCCGCTATATGCACGAACGCAGCCAAGACGCGTTCGTTTATGTACGGAAGTATGGGCGTCCTGATTTATTTATAACAATCACTACCAACCCAAAGTGGGATGAAATTAAGAACGAACTTTGTGAAGGTCAGGTATCTTACGCACGTCACGATATTATCTCTCGTGTCTTTCATTTGAAATTAAAGAAACTAATGGATCTCCTAATAAAGAAAAAGATTTTTGGTGCTGTTCAGTGTAATATGTTTTCCGTAGAGTGGCAGAAACGAGGATTGCCTCACGCCCACATTCTGCTATGGTTAGAGGAAAAAATTAGACCTACCACTATGGACAAAGTTATAAGTGCAGAATTTCCAAACATAATCACAGATCCTATCCTCTATGAAATCGTAAAAAGCCACATGATCCACGGACCTTGTGGACCACTCAATCCTCATTCCCCATGTATGAAAAATGGTCGTTGCTGTAAGAGGTTTCCGAAGTCACTGAATAAACAGACAGTAACCGGAGAAGATGGCTACCCGGCATATCGTCGCAAATCTGTTGAAGATGGCGGGTTCACTGCTGAAGTTCGTATGTGTGATAGAGTTATTGATGTTGATTGATGGGTTGTTCCATATTCTCCCGTACTTTTACGCACCCTGAAGACCCACATAAATGTTGAATATTGTGGCAGCATACAGGCCATCAAGTATTTATGTAAGTATATAAATAAAGGCAGGGCCGGCGCTACAATTCTCGGACCCCGGGTAAGCGATCTTAGCCCCCCCCCCCCCCCCGCCGAAAATATTTTTACTTTACACTTTGGTTTTTTGGATAAGTCAGAAAATTTTAATACAAAAATGTTTAAAATTATTGGTGCAGAATTTAAAATTTGTGTTTGATTTCTATTTATTAAGGCACCCAGGTCGGCGGGCCCCCCTTTGGTAGCCCGGGCCCCGGGTAATTTTGCCCCGCTTAACCCCCCCTAACGCCGGCCCTGAATAAAGGCACTGACCAAGCTACATTTTGTATTCACAGTATCATCATGAGGTGGTGCGATACCAATCTGGAAGATACCTCAGCTCTTCTGAAGCGATATGGCGAATTTTATCATTCCCAATCCACGAAAGATTTCCACCAGTTTTTCATTTGGATGTCCACTTGAAAAATGGACAGCGAATTTATTTTCTCCCATCCAATATCCAACAACAAGTGAGCAAACCTAGAAATACCACACTTCTTGAATTCTTTCAACTGTGCAAGCAAGACACATTTGCCAAAACTTTGTTGTACGAGGAAGTTCCTGCATATTACACCTTCAACAAACAAACAGGAGTTTTCAACAGAAGATGAAGGGGTACCCCAGTTCCTAACCATCCTGATGTCTATAAGGAAAAGGCACTGGGTAGAGTATACACCGTCCACCCAAAAAACAGTGAATGTTTTTATCTTAGACTACTACTTAATACTGTATGAGGACCTACCTCCTTTGCCGATCTGAGATCTGTTGATAGTTTTGAACACGCTACCTATCAAGCGGCATGCGTCGCTAGAAATTTGCTGGAATCTGATAGTCACTGGGATAATGCTTTAGAAGAGGCATGCCTCAGTGATAGTTCACCTAAACTGAGAAAATTGTTGGCTGTAATGTTGGTTTGCTGCAACCTGTCCAACCCTAACCAACTATGGTTGAAATATCAAGAGAACCTTGCCCATGACGTAATGAGTGAAATCATATGTAACGAGTCCCATAAAAACAACTACAACCTGGAAGTTACAAATAGGTGCCTTCTAAAGTTACAGGACGTGGTAACCTCTATTGGGGGCAATACTCTAGAGCACTACGGACTGCCGAGGCCTACAATGGAGAACAAATCAAAGAATATAAATGAAGAGGGAACAGGTTATGACATCAATCAATTAGCGCTTCTCGCAAAAGAGAAAGAAGCGGAACTCAATGCCGAACAACGACTGGTATATGAAGAAATCATGGATTCTGTCAGGTGCAGTAAAGGGAAAATATTCTTTCTGGATGCGCCAGGAGGAACAGGAAAGCCATTCGTGGTAAATCTATTACTAAATAAAGTGCGTAGCGAACATAAAAATGCGTTAGCTGTAGCATCATCAGGTATTGCAGCAACGTTGCTACCAAGAGGGAAGACCGCGCATTCCTGCTTCAATATTCCACTGAACATCGAGTTCAATGACAGTGCAGTATGTGACATATCCAAACAAGGTAACAAAGCCGAAGATATCAGAACATGTGAAATTATTATATGGGACGAATGCACTATGGCACACAAAAATGCAATTGAGGCTGTTGATCATTCGTTACGAGACATTCGTAATAATAACAGAATAATGGGTGGCATTACATTTCTTTTTTCTGGAGATTTCCGCCAAACGCTACCTGTAGTGCCAAGAGGTACAAGGGGCGGATGAAGTGAATGCATGTATAAAACAGTCATCTTTATGGTTCAGCATACAAAAGTATTCTTTAAAAACGAACATGAGAACATATCTCCGAGCAGATCCAGAGTCTCAACAATTTTCCAAAATTCTGTTAGCAATTGGCGAAGGAACCATGCCAGAAATAACGGAGAAATAAAATTGACTTCGTCACTTTGTATTATGGTGCCAAACATCGATGATCTAATTTCGAATGTGTATCCTGACATAGTAAATATTACCAACAATAGAAAAATCTTGATTTTGTGAACGTGCGATACTGGCACCCAGGAATGAAGACCGTGAATGTCATCAATAAGTATATCCTGGATATGATCAAAACAACATCGATGACTTACGTCGCTATAACACGGTTGAAGATCAAGCCGACGAGACTACTTACCCAACCGAGTTCTTAAATTCCCTCAGCGCATCTGGTCTACCCACACATGAACTGAATATAAAAGTTGGTACTCCAATTATGCTAATGAGAAACATATCACCATCACAGCTGTGCAATGGGACTAGACTTCTGGTGAAATCATTGCACAAAAACATCATTGAGACCGTTATTTTAACAGGATGTGGACGAGGAGAAGAAGTATTCATTCCACGAATACCATTGGTTCCTTCAAACTTCCCATTCAAATTTAAGCGCCTACAATTTCCCGTAACGTTATGTTTTGCCATGACAATTACAAGTCTCAGGGACAGACACTAGGAACCGTAGGCATTGATCTTCGGACACCATGTTCTCGCGCGGCCCAGCTATACATTGCTTGCTCCAGGGTGAGTGGCAAATCACGCCTGTACATATGTACAATGTACAATCAGACCAGAAAACGTGGTCTACACAGAGGCCCCCGCAGGGGCCTGGTACGCAAGTGCCAGGTACGGGTTTGGCGAACCCGCGGTGCCCGAGCTGGAAACTTGTGAGCGCCGCAAGTTTCCCACACCGTAAACTCCTACCATGCTTCAACGACCACCGTAGGTGTGTGGCGGTGGAACGTTGTGTGCCTAGGAGAACAGGGATCTTGGCTTCATCGCCCGGATCGCGAGGACGGTACAAACCTCTATAAAAAAAACCTCAACCTCAAGGTCGGCCACGTGCCGAGGAGGTGAATGGGTGGAGAGGGAATGCACTCGCTAATGTGCAACCTCAGGGGCACCTGCGCACCCCTGTTGTATTAGCGCTTCTTTTAAAATGGTTTTACTCGTGGGGCCAAAACGAAGTCATCCACTAAAACCAAAAAACCCTGCGGTACGGGTGTGCCACAGGTTAATCCCAATACACCCAGTTCTAAGAAGCGGTGAGGGTCGATAGCCCCCCCGGTTCTGAAGTAAAAAGTAACGGAAAGGAATGTTCGATTCCGAACGCCTTTGTCGTAATGCAAAGATTGGAAGGGTCATTTGAGAAAGTTTCGCCTTTCTTTATTCATAAAGGACTACAGGGTCTGGTAGGGACCCTTAACTCGGTAAAAAAGCTTAGGAACGGGACGCTGCTGCTGGAAACATGCACCAGTAGGCAAGCGACGCAACTCCTTAACTGTGTGAAACTCGGGGAGTTCGCTGTTACCTGCGAACTCCACAAATCCCTGAATAGCTCTAAAGGCGTAGTCACCTGCCGTGACATAATGGAATTAAAGGACTGAGGAGCTCGTTAAGGAGTGGGAAGATCAGAAAGTGGTCGAGGTACGTCAGATAACGCGAAGGGTTAATGGCAGTATTGAAAAGACTGCCACCTTCGTCCTGACGTTTGACACTCCAGTTCTACCAAAGAACATCAAAGCAGGTTACATTAACCTGAACGTCCGTCCGTATGTTCTGGACCCGATGCGCTGTTTTCAGTGTCAGCGGTTCGGACTTACGACGGCGTCGTGTAAAGGTAACCCCACCTGTGGTAGATGCGGCAAGGGCGCACATGAGCCCGGTGTTAGTTGCACGCTCCCACAGGTGTGTGTCAACTGCTCCGGGTCGCACCCCTGCCTGGAGTAGGGAGTGTCAAGTGTATCTTGAAGAGCGCAAGATACAGGAGCTGAAGACCAAAGAGCGATTAGCATATGGTGAAGCGAAGAAGAAAGTGAAAATGCTATCCGCTCCCGTTTTCGCAACAAGTTTTGCAAAGATGGCTTCAGCTCCCATCAGGAAACAAAGTGTTGCTATCCAGACGTCCGTTGCAGACATCAGCACTAGCACCAAGTGCTCATGTCAGTGCAAATGCGGTGAAAAATCCGCCAAGGTCACTACATCTACGGCCGCGGACGTCGGTAGCAACATGCATGCGATCTCGACCACACCAGCAGCAGTAGTGAAGGTTCCACCAGCATTACCAGTTAAAGCCACTGCACCTCCAATTCTACCTCGTGCAGTGAAAGTAGTAGCAAACACCACCAGCTACAAATTCTAATGGAGGCGATCAGAAGGTCCGGGGCCCGAAGTTCAGGGCAGACGGACCTGACTCATTTCTTGAAAATTCCCCCCTCTTCATCCCTCCCAGTACACCTGGTAGAGGGGATAAGAAGGGAAAGAGGGCGAGGAAGAAAAAAATCCAAAGAGGGTTTGGACGTTTCTTCTGAGTCGGAGATGTCTGTCTCTTCGGAGCCAGAAGAAAGTGAAATGCTGGTGGACGTGTCGGTCCCGTTCCTCAGCAGATATTGACCGAAGACCACCCGATCCGGGGCGGGTGAAGTTAAACAGGTAGGATGGCTCCCATACTCCAATGGAACATTAATGGTTTTATGGCTCACAAAGAGGAGTTACAACTCTTAGCACGGTCTGATCCATTGTGTCTCTGTCTCCAAGAGACACACTTCAGACCAACTCGTCAAGCTGTGCTAAGAGGTTTTGATCTTTACCGAAAGGACGATACCGAGGGTGATCGAGCGAAGGGGGGAGTGGCGGTGTTTATACAGAACACTGTCCACTCCGAACCTGTAGCTCTCACCTCTCCTTTACAAGCAGTAGCAGTGAAACTGTATGGACCAGTGAAACTGACTGTATGCTCCATATATCTACCGCCAGGATCACCAGTTGATTGCGGTCAGCTGGCTGACATCACACGGCAACTCTCTCGGCCTTTTCTCCTATTGGGAGACTTTAACGCCCACAATTCGTTGTGGGGTTTCAAACACCAATTGCCCCAGAGGCCGAGAGATTTGTAGATTATTGGAGCAGGAGGATTTGTGCATCCTAAATACCGGTCAGATGACGCACTTCACTACTGCTTCCGGTTCGTCCTCTGCCATTGATCTCTCTCTTTGCTCTCCTTCAGTTGCAGACTCCGTGCATTGGGAAGTGGATCGCGACCTACACGGAAGCGACCACTTTCCAATTTGGTTGCACGTTGAGTGTGAACGTGGCGATCGAACTATGACAAAGAAATGGAATGTCGGCAGAGCTGACTGGCAGCTCTACAGCCGGTCAGTCACCCTCGAACAGCGCAGCAACATTGAGGATAAGGTGAAACATCTAACTGATGTGATTCACCAGGCTGCTGATATTTCCATGCCTGGCAACTCTGGAGAACTGCGCAGAACGCCCGTCCCCTGGTGGAACGACGAATGTCGCTCCGCTATTCAGGGTCGCAGATGGGCCTTGCGTCGGTTTAAGTTGCAGCCGACACCCGACAACCTCGCAGCGTTCCGGGTTGCTAGAGCTAAGGCACGTTGTGTCATTAAGGAGAGCAAGAGGAGGTCATGGCAGACCTTTGTGAGCACCATTAATCGTTTCACGTCATCATCAAAGGTATGGGAGTCTATCTGCCGTATATCCGGGAGGTACTCATGACCACCAGTATCTGGATTACTGGATCGGGGGCGTGTAGTTACCGACGAGCGAAGAATAGCGCAGTTGATGGCAGAATACTTCGCTGCCATCACTTCATCTGCCGGATTGGACCAACCTGTCCAATAACGAAGAACATCTGCCGAAAGGCAAAAATTTAACTTCGACTCGCCGAAATTGCAAGACTACAATAGCCCATTGTCATTTTGGGAGCTGGAGTCGGCTCTTAACAACGCCAAAGACACTGCACCAGGGCCTGACCTAATCCAGTACCAGATGCTGAGGCATCTTAACAAAGATGCTAAAGAGTACCTCCTGGGTATTTTTAATGAAATTTGGACCGGAGGACACTTCCCCGACTCATGGAAGGAAGCAACGATGATTCCAATTTTAAAACCCGGTAAAGACAAGTTGTTGCCAGGTAGCTACCGTAGCATTGCCTTAACGAGCTGCGTGGGGAAGACACTGGAGAGGATGGTCAATCGCCGCCTCGTCTGGTGTCTTGAATCCCGAAATCTGCTGAGCCGCTTTCAGTGTGGATTCAGGAAGTTCCGTTCCACCTTGGACAACCTGATCCTCCTGGAGGCGGCAATACCGGATGCGTTCATCAGCAGCCAACACCTTGTGGGTGTCTTTTTCAACCTCGAAAAGGCTTATGATACTACCTGTCGGCATGTTATTTTAAAACAGTTACACGAATGGGGGTTTAGGGGTAACCTTCCCCGATTTTTAAAATCATTTTTATCTGGTCGTTGCTTCCGGTACCGAGTCGGCAGAGAAGTGTCCGACCTTTTTATTCAGGAAAATGGTGTTCCTCAAGGTTCAGTTTTAAGTGTAACCCTTTTTGCTATTGCCATAAATAGCATATCAACTGTTATAAAGAGGCCCATCCAGTACTCTGCTGAGAAAACTCGGTGTGTACTTTTTAGCCACAGTAGAAGTCTTTTAGCAGAACCTCATCTCACCTTGAGGAACACCGTTTTAGGTTTTAGTGAAACTGTTCGGTTTCTGAGCCTCATTTTAGATAGTAGGCTCACATGGCTGCCGCATCTTAAAGATGTCAAAGCCAGAGCCCTGAAAGCTCTTAACGTTTTAAAATGTCTGTGCGGCAGGTCGTGGGGTGCTGACCGCTCCTGCCTGCTACAGTTTTATAGAGCCTTTGTACGGTCGCGATTGGAATACGGTTGCATTGTCTACGGTTCGGCATGGGACAGCTACCTCCGTATTCTGGATAGTGTCCACCATGCAGGAATCCGTCTCGCCACAGGTGCATACTGCACCAGTCCGATACTCAGCATTTGTGCTGAGTCTGGCGAGTCGCCACTTTCCATCCGCCGGCGTCTCCTCATGGTGCGACACTATATACATATTGCCACAACTCCTGGCAGTCCCATGTACGACGTAGTTATTCATCCTAACTTTGAACGGCTACATTCCAACCATCAAAGAGCAACTAAACCGTTCAGCTACCGTACAAAGGCTATATTGGAGGAATATGGGGTTCAGATGCCCTCTTTTTATCACCAGGGTTGGAGTAAATCTCCTCCATGGCTTTTAAAGAAGCCCAGAACAGTTTTAGAATTGTCGCGGTACAACAAGCTGTGTACCGCCGACAATGTTTTTATCCGAACTTTTAGCGATGTTTTAAATCAGTTCCGCGATTTTACCCCGGTATACACGGATGGGTCTAAGCAGGCTAATGGAGTTGGCTGCTCTGTGGTGTTCCCTCAAGCGACTTTTAACTACAAACTGAATAGCTGTTGTAGCGTGTACACTGCAGAATGTTACGCTTTGTTAAAGTCGCTCCAGCATATGAAAGTAAGTCGCCGCACGAAGTACATCATATGCTGTGATTCCCTCAGTTGCATCCAGGCTATAGGAAGCATGTACCCAGCAGATCGTCTTGTCCAGGATATACAGGACACCCTCCAATCCCTTCAATCTTCCGGAAAGGAGGTAGTTTTCTGCTGGGTACCCGGTCATGTGGGAACCAGGGGGAACGAGGCAGCTGATGAAGCTGCCAAGTTAGCCTGTACCAAGGTCAGAGTTGACTTTGATCCGGTCCCAAAGTCTGACCTTGCCTCGGCGGGGAAAAGATTTGTTTTTGACATTTGGCAGAGGCAGTGGCTGGAGGTAGAGCATAATAAGCTCCGGCTGGTCAAACCGACCGTTCAGCCGTGGAGCAGCTCCCTCCAGCGGGCGAGGAGGGATGAGGTTCTCCTCACTCGCCTCCGTATAGGGCACTGTCCTCTGACTCACAGCTTTCTTTTCCGCCGGGAGGACCCACCCGAATGTGATGTTTGTGGCGTACCTTTGATGGTGCGCCACATTTTAATTGATTGTGTATCTTTTGTAGACTTTAGGGCAGATGTTGGCCTGGCCAACGATTTGGCCCTGATTTTAAATAATGAGCCCAGCAATGTGGCGAAGGTTTTAAAGTTTTGTGTATCTGCCGGCCTGATATCTAAAATTTTAGGCAGATCGGCGTAATTTTAGAATGGATGGCAGGCCCCTTTACAGCCCACCATCCATGTGCTCTGTTTTATTTTTTTATTTTGTTTTAATTCATCTCGCGCTGCCCCTTTTACAGCCAGCGAGATATTCACTGTTTTTTAAGTATTCTGTGAACCTGTTTGGCTCCTCTACAGCTATCCAGGTGTACAACAGTCTTAGTTCCAGGCGGCCCCTTTAGGGCTACATCTTATTTTTGTGATTTGTTTTATGTACTGTCTGTATGGTCGACCCCTTTACAGTCGACCATGCAGACAGTACTTTTATTATGAATTTTAATCACAGCCTTTGCTGGTAATTGTTAGGGCGCTAATGACCTCGTTGTCGACGCGCCCTAAAGCCACAAAAACAAACAACAACAAACATACACAGAGGCATTACAATGAGTGACCTACGAAGTATGCTGAAGATAGTATATTATTTCTCTTAAGCATTGCTTTATTTACTTATAACGCAAAAATAAAAGCCTTTCTAAACAATAAATATATATACTTCGCACAATAATTACAACCATGAATTACTACTGTTAATTTTTCAGGAACCTTTTCTACTATTGAATCAATTGCATCACGTTAAAATATGAATAAAACAACTCTCTGACATCAGTATGAAAACCGAACCTAACGTATTAACCGAAACAAACGAAACTATTCAGAATACATTAACAGTTCATGCCTTTCAACGTTAATGTCTGATAAGAGAATAAAATCGGTAAATAATTTCTACACCTGCCAAGGCACGCGCGCATGAAGCAGCGGGCAAATGCTAGTATATATATATTTTAATTTGATTATCAAACAAATCAGAATTAACTTCTGGCTATGATGAATTTATTTAGTGAAAGCAGGAAAGTGATACAGTATGCATCAGGTTGTAATGAGTATGTGGTGTAAAAATAGCTGGAAAAGTAAACTCTTCATTATTAATCTGAAATTGGATTTCATTTTCTATCACTCAAGATCCTGTGTTCACTATTTTACTGGTATTCAGTTTTAACTGAGTCATTGGGAGGGTGATAGTTATTGTACTACTATGAGCATGATAATAATCCAATTGCTATGAATTTGTAGCAAATAGGATTTGTTTAATGTTATTTTTATTTCACTGACCAGAATTGAGTAATGTATCTAAGAAAAACATTGAAGTTTGAGAACTATTTGTGCTTCTGTCATGTAAAGTTAGTAAAGTACGAATCTTTATTATGGTGTCCTTATATCTACTTAATTGCAAGGAAAGGGAAAATGACTCATCACTCACCAAAGTTGAAGGCAGTGACGAGAGAAGAACATATATCACGAACACACAAATAAACTCAATATTTTGGTTATTAAACCTTATTCATGAATGAGTCATGAGGCTCGGGAGGTATGCACATGCCGAGGTTTCCTACACGACTCTTTCCTTTATCCTTAATTTAATTATTGCTGCCCAGTGGCCATCTTGTGTGTTTGTCCTGCATGTTCCTATCTCATGTTCTATTACTTTTACTTTCCACCTTTTTCTTGTTGTGTCCAGTTTTTTAAAAGCGGTTTCCTTTTTCCTTAGTTTAATTATTGCTGCCCAGTGGCCATCTTGTGTGTTTGTCCGGCATATTCCTATCTCGTGTTCTATTACTTTTACTTTCCACCTTTTTCTTGTTGTGTCCAGTTTTTTTAAAGAGTCATGTAGCAACCCTCGGCGTGTGCATACCTCCCGAGCCTCATGACTCATTGTCTCCATCATGAATAAGGTTTAATAATCGAAATATTGAGTTTATTTGTGTGTTCGTGATATATGTTCTTCTCTCGTCGCTGCCTTCAACTTTGGTGAGTGATGAGTCATTTCCCCTTTCCTTGCAATTATATTGCCTAAAGCAGTTTCCTTTTTCCTTAGTTTAATTATATCTACTTAAATTGCTATGGTCGAACATTGGTAGTAAGGAATTTACCGATTTATATACTGTTCAGTTTCTTTCCAGAATGCAGGAAAAGTATAGTCTGTGTATTGTTTTAAAACAGAGTTTTCCATTTATTTTTGTATATTGGAAATTTTGTTAAGATATTGTCCCATCATTACTACATTGACATCTGTAATATGTAGATGTTGGTACAAATTTTCATGAGTAAATGGAAATAATATATGTTTTTGGCTCTTAACTGCTTCTAGATTAGTTGTAAGTATTGTGGATAGATATCAGGATTTAATAACACATCACTGAGTTTATTGTTATTGGCTAGTTCCTAATTCCTTTCTAGTGTTAGTTATTGCTACTATTAATTGTTGCAGAATATGAGCATTGTAAACTTGTCTCATAAATAGCATCTTTATGAATATTAGTATTATGGACTTTTTGAATTTCTGAATTGTTAAGGAGTTGTTCGCGGTGGGGTCTTTCATATTTTGTGTCAAAATTGCCTGTTTTGAGGTACTAATTTGCAGGTCATAGCTAGATTGAGACTTTCTAATATTGATTGAAAATGTTCAAGATCAGTTTCATTTAGGATTCCAAACATACTTTTAAGGAATTTTCCACCAAAATTGAAAAGAAATCTTTTCACTATGCTAGATTGCCTCAGCTAAATGCCCCTTGAATGGTGGAATCCTTGTTGCATCACCTTATACATTGCTTTGAGACTGATAAAAGTTGTGATGTTAGCTGGTCATCAAAAGATGGTTTTAAGTTGAAAATGTTTTCTTAAATATCAAAAATAAACTGCAACTGTATGCTTTGATTCCATAAATTTTGCATTTTATAGCCAACAACAAAGGACCAATATAAATCCACAACATCTTTTTTTCCTTTGTGAACATGGTTGCATTAGTTATTAGCGTGATTCTGAATAATTGAACTAATGTAACTTGTAACTTGTGTAAGTGTAAAAATGAGAGAGAGAAATATGAATGCAAATATGACCTAATCTACAGGTAACAAAATATGACCAAACATTTAAATTTACTGTACATTAAAACATTCTCAATTATACAGTATTTATTTTATGTAGTGGTGTTATTTTCATGTAGACAGTGTAATTTCCTTCCATGCATTTACTGCACCATTGAGAAATTAAATTTTAAATTGTTTTGTTGAAGTCAATAAAATTTCACATTATTTACAGAAAAGAACCCTTTTATCAGTGCTAAAATACTCATCTCCACATTTATTTACATAACTCCATTACGTCGCACTTTCAGAAAATTTTGTATTTAGCATAGAGATACTCACTTCCACTGCTGTTTTAACACTGACTTATGCTGTGTTTACACTCTCATGTGAGCTTTCATGAGGAAAGATAATACAGCATCAACATGATAGTGTAAACAGTTTGCTCACGTAGTCTCACCTAGTGTAGTTGCTCGCGAGTGCCACTCATCTCGGTGGCAGTATTTTGCTGTGAGTCAGAGGTACAAGCTCATTGTTAACATTATACTATTCCATAGAAGCAGCTTAAAATGACGGGTTGAAAAACACTTATTTATTCTACCTAATTGAACCTCTCATTAATATTTACATGCTCTTATGTATTATTTGGTTATTGAGTTAATTCATATTATCAATATGACTTTGTTAAACAGTTGTTACTTGCAGTATGACTTGAAATCAACTTTCCAGTTCACCAACTAGTTGTTGAATCACATGATGTCACTGCTGGCCGCCTGATGCCCACTCTTCTATTAACTGCCTGGAGAAGGCTACACTCTCCACTGAAAGTGCATGTGTGTAGCTATGCCAGGTCTCTTGCCTGCCACTCTGATGTTGAAGTTCTCACTGAGTGCTGCTATTGGCTTTGCATTTCCTCTACTGGTTTCCTATCTGCCATACATCCAAGCCTGTCTATTGCGTCATCTACCTAAGATCTTCTTGCACCCAGATATCACTATCGAATTTTTTAATTATTATTATTATATTATTAACCCACAGATCAATGAGAGAGGAAACTTTGTCGTGGCTGCTTGATTGGTTGACATGACAGTCCAAGTCAAAACAGCAGAAGTGTGAAGCAATTTTGGAATGATTATAAGCTTGTGCGAACAATGCAAAGTGAAGAGCAGTGTTGCCAGCAGTAAGCTGACTTTGTAAAGTGCAACAGAACAGTACAACATGTTTGCAACATGATAAATACCTGTAAAAGAATCCCAAAGCTATTACTGTCAGTAGCTACAAATGAGTCTGTTAATGTTAAACTCTGTGAGACTTGCAAATACATCATATCTTCTCCTTATAAACAAAAATTATTGCTTTGTCAAATAAATTCAATTCTTGTTGCGAACCCATTGTTATTTTTATTTGCCCTGTGATATATGTCGCGTATGGGGCTCAACAGAAATAACACTCAATATGACACAGTAATTTCAAGTAACTTTTGCCAACTGGAAAATTAAAGTGTGCCTATCAAGTTTGAGATCATTATAGGTGAAAAATAACCAAGTATAGACTGGTTAAGATGAGGATGGCTATGTATATTGTCGCACATCAAAAGGATCAGGCCATTAAGAAGGAAAGACTATTGTAATTTAATGGTAAAGTTAAGTGTGGGACTAAAGGTCGTGGGTTCGAATCCAACAAGTCCCTGTTAGATTTTAATTTCTTAACTTTGTGAAAACTGTTCTGGAATGTTCTTGTTATAACTAGTGTTAATGTTCTAGACTGTTCTTCGTTACTATATAAGCGATACTCCTTTCTAGCCAGAGTCAGTTCGCTCTGTGCTTCTGTACTGTTCCAACTGTTTAATAAAGCTTCGTTGCATTAAAGTAAGTGTTTCATCAATGACCCCGCTATGCCCAAGGACTCTGATTGTGGTTTACTACATGACAATGTATAGGCTTTGATGGGCAGCTGTCTTGTACAATTACTCAAGCAAGCTGTTTTTTTCCATGCCAAAGTTGGCTTGAATTATGTTAATACTGGGCTTTAAAGGAACAACATTATAGATTATTTTTAATCCACCATCTCTCAAGTATTCCAGAGTATAAGCATTTTCTCTTGGGCTATCCCTCATGAAGTATTTTTACCTTCTTTATCTCGTGATTGATTGACGAGGACTTGAAGTGGGTCTAGAGCAATACTAAGTCTCCCTGTTGGTAGTATGTCCATTTTCCTTTCCTTTCATGTCTCAATTGTCTAGCTTTAGCCTTTTTGCTCTTTTCCCCTGTAGCTGGCACTATTGTAATAGTATTGGTGGGCCAATATTCAAAATGGTACTCCTCCGCAAGTTCCTTGTATAAAGCTTCAGATATGCAGGAAACCTCGGCGCCTGTATCACTTACAGCCTTTATCTTCCTTCCTAAGACATCAATTTCTACTGTAAGTACTCTGAACATTCTTTTCCTTAATTGGTTGTCTTCTTCTAGCAGGCCTTCCCTTGGGTCATTTAAATAGATAGAGTTTATGTATAATTCTCTGCTGTCATCACACACTCTTCCTTCTCTCATTTGGATACTATTATCTCCTTCTTCATTGACAACCCCATTTGCCTTTTCTTCACCACCTTGACTATGACTTGTCCCACCTTGTCTCCTGATGCTGGTTTTCTTCATGGTCAGAATGCTATGTCTCGTCATGATAACCTCTTCCACTTCAACCTCAACCGATTCATCGTCCTCTAAACTTGAGCAATATGAGCTGAGGATGCCATGGACCGACTCATCCGCTGCCTCACAAATGCTTTCATATTCTCCTGCGGTGACTCGTTCTTCTTCATCCTCGCTACAATTACATTCATTATCTTCATGGCTGACTTCTTCCCTATTCACCTCTTCCAACTTGTTGCCTTGGCAATCCACCCTCTCTTCTAGAGCCTTTATTCTTTGACAGGTTTGTCCAGTCTCTGCTATTGTTTATTGCTTGAGTTGCTCAATTTGTTCATTTGTTTCCTTTCCACGTGAGACACATTGTCGTTAAAATCACTTCATCTCTTCTCTTATAGTTGAATATCTTCCATCTAAATCCTTAGTTATGATGTAGTGGAGGGCTTTCCCATTCTCATCTATCTTGGCTCTGATTGTCTCTTGTGGCCTTCTAATCTCTTCCAAAATTTCTGCCTTTATATTTTCTTGAAGGACATTTAGGAGATACCTCATATTTTCTTCATTCTTTACTTGTGAGGCTTTTATTTGACTGAAATTTTCTTCATTCTTCCTGTCCCTTTCTTCATTCTTCTGGTCTATCTGACTGATTTGATTGGAGATGGCTTTTATTTGATTGAAATTTTCTTCATTCTTCCGGTCCCATTCTTCATTCTTCCTGTCCCTTTCTGCATTCTTTTCTTGTGTGGCTTTCATTTGACTAATTAGCACCAGTAGCATCTCCCCAACAGGGACTTCCCTATCCTGCTCCCCAGTTACCTCAACTACAGTCTCTTCGGTATTCATGATTAGAGGTTATGGTACACTGCTCTGATAAAAAAAAAAAGAAGGTTGCAATAAGGCCACTAACTTGCCCATCTCACGCATACACACAAAAAGGATACTAGGATTCACACAAACTAGTCCACAAAAGAATCTCTTTGACTTCCCAAACAAATAGCAATAACGAGATAATAAATCACTAACAGAACAAAGCACAATGCTGTTGTCAGAAGAAAATTTCAACATCAAATCAAATTTCAAAATAGCATCAACAGAACAGATCGGTGAGAACTACTGCTGCCAACTGCTTCTCTCTGGTATAGCTGAAACAGACATACAACTTGAAATAATGAATTAAATTGCTTGAAATTATCAGCGCCATGTGTACATTGCTTCAGAGGTAACAGCTGCAGGATAGCTCCATAGATTGACAAGCTGTAAATTGCATGCATGGAAAATATTCTGTTTTAAAAAAATTCCGAATTGTATAATTTATTTGTCGGCTGAAAATAGTATTAAATAATTTTTTTTAAAATTCCAATTCGTCGCTAAGTAAAGGAAATCAAATTGGAAAATTTTCTCTCGAGTGTAAATTACTTTTATTGCGCTACAAACGAAGCTGGGCTGAATGTCAATCAGTTATAAAGAAAATTTTATTTACTCCACTGAGTTTACTGGTTTTCTCGTGATTTTATTTTCATACACTTATTTTAATTTGCCTGTTGGATGTCTTCTTTTCTTCGTCTGATGCTCCTGAGTTGACGTTCCATTGTCCCGCCACTCTGTGACTGCCTGTGTTCATTGTAGTATTCCCTCTGGTCAAGACACTCATGGAGGAAGGAAATATATGGAGGAGAAGTGACATTAAATCGGTGAAGCAGGCACTAAACTCTCGCGCATGCGCAGTGGCGGCAGCGGCGATATTGCGCTTCCAAACAAATGTGATGTTCACATTGTGTTAGATGCAGTGATTATTTCATTTTGTAATGTGTATAAGTGTTTTATAATGCCATCTTGTGTTGCATACGGTTGCACAAATAGGCAAGAGAGGAAAGAACCTGGAATATCATTTCATAGGTAAGTTGTATTCTAATAATTGTTGGTGAAGTGGTCAGTGGGAAATGTAAACTTTGGCACATGTCTATAAATATTTAGTCATAGCTCTCAATGGGATGACTTTGTTCTCAAATTATTGTTGTTGTAGTGTAGAAAATCAGCATACCTTGCTATTTTGCACATAATAGACTAGCATTACTTTTTAACGAGTGTTGAAAATGTGATTTAAAGGGGTGTGTTTTACATCGTGATTCAGTGAATTTAGGATTGTGCTTTCTTTCGTCACATTGCAGTTTATGCTGACAGTGTATGATGAAATTATGTGTGTTAACTTATGCTATGCAATCGAGGAATCTTGATGAAGCAAATGATGTTATTACTGCAAATACAGTTTGCGATTCAAATACGCATGTGTGGGTATGTCTTCATAGTTTTATTTTATAGGGGCAATTTAATGGAGGTTGTGGTTTGGTCTAAATGCAGTCTGTACCAGAATGGTTTTGTTGTTCCATGAGGGACAAAGAATTTATCTATTACTGTTAGTAATTTCATGAGAAACAAGTTAGTGACAAAACGTATATCGCTATGGAAAATACTTCCAGCCATTTCCAATTAAGCTTACGATGTATGTTAACAAGATAACTATTTTTATTCTGGTCTAGGCCGCATTTCAACCTAACCACAAGTGGAAAAAAAAAAAAAAAAAAAAAAAAAAAAAACTGAAATATCCATTCTGCATGTAATTCATTGTAGCTTTGGCAGAATTAATTTCTGGTCCAGGCCGCATATCAACCCAATCCCAATATATCCTGAAAACTAAGCAAGATATCGAAAAATTTTATTCTTTATTTTCGATTTGTCTCGTCGTGTTACATAAGAATCGATCATTAAATTTGACTTTTGCGAAATTTTTCTTCTCCATTTCAACTCAAGACACCTCACTTTTGATACAGTATATCTCTAGAACTAAGTGAGATATCGAAATTGTTTATTCTTTATGTTTCATTTGTCTCGTCTTTTTAAATAAGAATCCATCATCAAATTTGACTTTGACGAATTGTTTTCTTCTGAATTTCAACCAAAACCATTTCACATTTGAGACAGAATATCTCGGAAACTAAGCAGGATATCAAAAAATTTTATTCTTCATTTTTTATTTGTCTCATCGAGTTACATAATAATCCATCACCAGATTGCGGCGTCACGTTTATCCTAGAGACCCCTTGAGGTCTTTGTTCATATTCCCCGTATCTGTATGGAAGCAGCCATGCCCCCCCCCCCCCTCCCTCACTCCTCCTCCACCCTGCTTCACTTCAATGCGTGGTGAAGGTCTCTTGCGTCATCTCCATATATTTCCTTCCTCCATGAAGACACTGCGTCTCCTTGATGTTGTGTCACTGGAAATACACCGCCTTGTATTGCTGGAGATACTTCGTTGTTGTGTCTGTAGTTGTACCATTGACTTCAGCTTGTTGGTGTCATTACTCTTCACTTCTTAATCTCTTTGTACCAGTTGCTTCTGTTTCCACTATTTACTTTTACACGCTGTTCTTGTTTGAACTACACTACATTATTTATTCCATTGTTCACTTGTTATTCACTTCCCACTCGCTTTCTAGTAATGTAAACGATTTTAACATGCTGTATATTCGCCTATCACTATTACAATTCCTGTTACGTAGATCGACATGTGGAATTATAAATGACTGTTTTTTTTATAATAAATATTTAGTACAGTCACTAATCATCCTCTAACTGATTTGACTCTGCCTTTATGCTATCGGTACTTCGTCCATAAAAGGAATTATTCAGGTATTTTTAACACGACCGTCTGGTTGGAGTGCTATGCAAATATTCTAACTGAACAAAACTCACAAAGACATAGGCCTATGCTAAGCACAAACACTATTTATTGCACTAAGTTTTTCAGTTACACCACTGACCACTAAACCATATTTATTTAGTTTGTCATCAAGAAGAATTAATGACTACCCTGAATGTTCGTGAAGATTGCAAGTCTGAAACGAGTGCAAGTGTTCTAAACTTTCCACATTTATCACAACACTGTACTTTGTTATGTTGTCATGATTGTAATACACTTGTAACAGCAGTTTAACATCTATAGTATTCACACAGCATTCACTAGTAGCCACTGGCTTATCCAACAGTACGAAACGCCGGCCAGAGCTAATTAAACCAATGCAGAAGAGTGTAATTTGTATCCTTGATGACTGCTACTTTCAATAACACCATTCTCACAACAGTCAAACTGACTAATCACTTTATCTTCGAGTGACTGGCTTCAACAGGTGTTACGAAAAATGACAGCCAGCCCTCACCCGTCACGGTAGCACAATCGAAACTTCTTTTAGCACGAGATTATATCACTGTTCATTACACTCATGCACCCACGCGATTGCTTAACACGCAATCTTCCACCATAGATCAGCGATACTCCTCTCGATCGCTGAGATTGATAGTTGAACTCATACCCGTTACTCGACTTTGCCTCATTTACTACCCATAAATTAAAAGGTCTGATAATGTGACAAGTTCCAACCATTCCTTTTTTTATGGTCATCTGTGGGTTATATAGCTATGACAAAATGTTTTTATTCTTCTCTCTGGTTAGAACTCAAAATGTGTTGTAGTAAGTTCTGATTTCTTATGTACATTAGCTGGAGCCCACAACTTCGTTCATGTTTGTAAAGTATTTTGATTGTTAGCTTTCGACATGCAGCAACCTTAGTGCATGATGGGAGACTTGAGGCTACTCTTACATACAAACACCAGTGCTATATAGTTGTGTTTGCAAAGTGAAATATATGGACACACAACTTTGGTCAAAATACCCTCAGTCGACCATTTTCAATCACCATATCTCCCACATCCCCACAGCTACCGACATGCAATCACATTAGTGCACAATGGGAGACCTGAGACTACTACCATACACAAATACCAGTAGAATGCGGTAGGTAGTTTTGATGCGGAATGAAATATAGGACTCCCATGTCTATTTTGGTATCATGTCAACCACTTTTAACCACTATATCTACCACACCCCCACACAGCTGCCAACATGCAATCACCATAATGCATGATGGAAGACTCCAGGCTACCACTACATACAAATGCCAGTGGTTTGTGCTTGTTACTTCTGGCTGCAAGGTGAAATATGGGGACACACATTTCTTTGGTAGAAATATAAAAATGCCTTGGGTTGACCACCTTCAACCATCATAACTCCCAAACCTCCATATCTACCTACATCTACCTACCATAGTGCACAATGGGAGACTTGAGGCCTCTACCACACACAAATGGCAGTGGTCTGCACTATGGTGGCAGCAAAGTGAAATATTCAGACAGACATGTCTTTTGCCAAAATATAATAATATCCCTGATTGACCACTTTCAACCACCATATCTCCCGCACCCTCACAGCTATCAACATTCTGCCAGTGTTGTGCATGAAGTGTGACTACTTGCTACTACCACATACCAGTGGTCTACACTATATAGTTGTGGCTGAAAAGTAGTCTTGTGTAGTTCGCGAACGAACTAGTTCGGAAGAGCGCTCCCACAGGCGAACTACGTGAACTAGTTCCCAGATCTCTCACTCCTTAGTTCATTAGTTCATTCAATCCTTTCCCGAAGACCAACTTTTGTTTTAGTTTATTATCTAAAATGAAATACAGTTCCTTGTGGACACATTTCACTGAAGACACAGATATAAAAATAAAATAAAAATAAATTGTTCAACATTAATAATTATTGCAGAAGTCACAAACGGAAATTTAACGTGGAATGTGAAAATAAAATACACTTTGATCCCATTAACAATCAAAAGACAACAATCGATAACCACAACTACCATAACAAACAAGAGAGCGCGTGCAGTAGCGCTAGCAAAGCGAGCGAGCGAGCTGTCTTGGAGGACCTAGTTCGCGAACTAACAGAGCGCTCCCGGTCGCGAACTATAGAGAGCGGTACCATTCGCGAACTAAACAGAGCGCTCCCGGTCGCGAACTATAGAGAGCGGTACCGTTCGCGAACTAGCACCATTCGCTGCTAGGGTTTCCAATATTTTTTCGGTTGATGGTAGGAATTTTTTAAAAAGAATAACCTATAAAAATATGCTACACTTCAAAAATATAATATTTTACGAAAGAGTAGAAAATGATAAAAGGTATGTTTTTACTATTTCATTTTTTAAGCTATAATTTTTGCACTTCTTTCATCTTTAATTCTTTTTTGTCTACAGTAAAACTGTCATATGCTTTATCGCTTTCAGTTGTCAAATTAATTTCGAGAAAAAGCTCATTTTTTATTCATGAAATACTTCTCTTACTTTTAGCCTACCTGGATTTCGTATAATATTGTTATTTCAGAGTAAAGTTTGTTCACTTTGATATTCATTTTTTCTCGCAAATTTATAACCTCTAATATAGTCTCACAGTCATCAAATGAAACCCTGTGATTTGAATTTAATTTTTGGATTTTGTATAGCCAATTGCTTTCATTAAAATCTAACTATTTACTAAGATACTCCAGACATTTATCAACGAATACTAGAGCATTATTTTTTTATATTATCACTTTCTGTGGAGAATTTGGTTTCTAAAGGCTTTTTCTTGTTTTCTTAACCAAAGAAACAGTATCTTTTACATTTTTCTAGTGCTGATTTTAAAGCTCACATAATATAATACTTATCTCTGTTAGTTAACAGCTTTGTGAAAGTGATGAAAGAAATGACTTGCGAAATCCAAATAGATTTTAACTTTTGTGTCTTCATCAGTTTCATACGTCGCCAAAAAATTGTGAATGTATGTTGGATTATTCTCCCCTTCACTAATAAAATAATAGCTCAATGACTTCCAATTCACTGGAAATTTACGCACTTTCGTTATTGCTACCACTTTCTCATTCAAGGGTCACTGTTATTTTTATATGTCTAATTATTAGATATCACATTGGAAGTATTAATGTTATGTTTCTTAATAATATAGGTAATACTATTTCTGTCATATAGTACTTAAGTTGTAGCCAATAGTAGAATTATATTTTGTCCATGATTTCCAAACTTTATTTATATAAAAAAGCCGATTACTTATAAACAAGTATTTTAATTCATCAAAATAAACGCGTTTATAATATTTTATAAGTAATGTTGTGTTGTGTTGTTGTTGTTGTTGTTGTTGTTGTTGTTGTTGGGGTTTAAGCGCGCGTCGACGGCAGGATCATTAGCGCCTTTTATAAGTAATGTTTCTTCCATGAACTAATAAACAAATCCATTTAAAAAATTAATATTCTATGAATGCATGTAAAGTAAATAGTAAAAACAGCACAATTATTCAATTTACCCATTTGTGTAAAGGAAAATGAGCACTTTGGTTTATCGGTGCCAACTGTTCTTGCTAATGTAATTTGAAAGGGCTATTACTAAGCAATAACTTTTGTTAAGAAGGTCATATTAAATTCCATTTAGAAACGACAAAAAAATGATTATGTCTTAATAAAACTTACTTAACAAACAAAATAGCACGTGCAGTAGCGGTAGCAATGCGAGCGAACGCTCTGTTTCTCTGAATTCGAGACGCGAACTAAGGAACTAAAAGAGCGAACTAGTTCGCGAGGGAGCTGCGAACTAAACTGAGCGCTCCCCTTCGCGAACTATTATGCGCAAGTCTACTGAAAAGTGAAGTATAGGGACACACAATTTCTTTGATTGAAATATGAAATTTCCCTCAGTCGACCATTTTCAACCATCATATTTCCCACATTCCTATAGCTACCAACATGCAACCACAATAGTGTATAATGGGAGACTGAATGCTACTACCACACACAAACACCAATGGTCTGCGCTATATAGTTTTGGCTGAAAAGTGAAATATAGGAACAAGCAATGTCTTTGATTGGAATATGGAAGTGCCCTAGGTCGAACACTTTCAATCACATATTTCCCTCATCTCCATAGCTACCAAGATGAGACCACCACAGTGTATGATGGGAGACTCATTGCTACACAAACATGAACACTCGTGGTCTCCATTGCTTAGTTGTGGCAGCAAAAAGAAATATAGTGACACGCGTCTTTTGTCGAAATATGAAAATTTCCCTGATTAACCACTTCAACCACCATATCTCCCATACCCCCGCAGCTACTAAGTTGTACCTCTCAAGCATTATTAATAAAATTAGCACCAGAGTTCTGCCTTGTGTTTATATTAAGATAACGCATCCATAATGCGCAGCTAACACATTAGTCTGCTAGTTAGTGTGGGAGATTGATAAGCTGGAATCCTCATGCTAATATTTTTTTTTTTCTTTTTGATAATGTATTTTGTTCCATATCAGCAGTTATTGGCACATTATTTTTATTCTGATAAATTGCTAATAATCTATGTCACTAGATTTTTGAGTTGTTATTTTCAATGACAGCATGGATTTAATTTTCGTACTTTCCTATTGATTTATTTTAATGTGGTCATGTAAATACCCATAAGTTAGAAATTAAATATTGAGGAGGGGGGGGGCAGGAATTTGCACAGAGATGGTCTAATAAAATCTGTAAAATAGTTTACCAATTTTGAAAAGGCCCCAAAGGAGTGTTTAAGAATGTTTTTGAGGGATAATTATGTTACCTTTATAGAAGGAAGAGGCTTGGTTGAAGAGATGTGGCTTCGATTCATAAATATAGTTAAGGAAGGTATGGACTTACATATACCGAAAAGGACAATCAGGGATGGGAATGATCCCCCGTGGTATACACATGAAGTTAAAAGGTTACTTAAAAAGCAAAGGAAGATACATACACACTCAAGAAGGACGATGTATAGGAGTGATTTAGATAAGCTAGCTGAGACAAGAGGACAGGTCAAGAATGCGATGCGCGACGCCTTCAATTACTTTCATTGCAACTCACTTTCCAAGAGCCTCATTGAAAATCCAAAGAAATTTTGATCGTATGTAAAAAACATAAGCGGTTGTGACAACAATATGCCAGTTCTACTACAAGAAGGTCGGGAAGTTGATGACAGCTGCGACAAGGCTACCGTATTTAACACCAAATTTAAAAATTCCTTCACTGACGAAAACATAGAAAACATTCCCGTTTTTCCATGGCATGTAGAACTTGAGATGGATCCAGTACAAATTGATAGAGTATGTATCATAAAGCAATTAAAGCTCCTGAAGTGGGGGGAAAGTGCTGAGTCCCGATGGTATACCAGTAAGAGTATTTTCGGAATACGCGGAAGAAATAGAACCATTTCTGTCAGATATATTTCGTAAATCTTTAGAAGAAAGAAAAGTACCTTCTGACTGGAAAATAGCGCAGGTGATTCCCGTTTTCAAGAAAGGAGATCGGAGAGATCCTAAAAATTATCGATCCATATCTCTAACATCTGTTTGCAGTAGAATTCTGGAGCATGTCATATGCTCTAACATTATGAAGTTTCTAGATGAAAACGAGTTACTTATAGCAAACCAACACGGATTTCGGAAGAACCGATCGTGTGAAACGCAACTGGCTCTATTTTCGCATGATGTAATGAAAGTTATTGATGCAGGATCACAAGTTGATGCTATTTTCTTTGATTTTCAGAAAGCTTTTGACTCTGTACCACACAACCGACTTTTAGCGAAGATTCGAGCGTACGGTATATCTGATCAGATTTGCGAATGGATACACGATTTTCTAACTGGTCGGTCACAGTATGTCGTTGTTGATGAGGAAGCCTCTTCTAAGCTAGATGTTACTTCGGGCATTCCACAAGGAAGTGTAATAGGACCACTTCTTTTCTTAATTTTTATAAACAATCTCGGTGATAACATTAATTGCAGGATGTGATTTTTTGCTGATGATGCACTTATTTATAGGGAAGTGAGGTGCTCCGAAGATTGCTTAGAAATTCAGCGCGATCTGGGTGTTATTTCGGAATGGTGCCGTAAATGGCAGCTTATACTTAACTGCAAAAAGTGCAAGGCAATGCACATAAGTAATAAAAAGACCCTGTTTGCTCATGAGTACTAAGTTAACAATTCAGTTGTTGACACTGTGGATTCCCTGAAGTGTCTAGGCGTAACTGTACAAATCAACACGAAATGGCACTTGGACATAACTTCCATCGTAGGCAAACCTAATTCTAAACTACGATTCATAGGTCGTATTTTGAGAAGTTGTAATGCTCATGCAAAGGAAATAGTGTACAAAACACTAGTGCGTCCGCATTTGGAATACTGTTGTGGAATTTGGGATCCGTATCGTAAGGGATTGATTGACACATTAGAGAAAGTACAGAGGAGAGCTGCTCAATTCGTGACTTCTAGTTACAGTCCTTACATAAGAGTCACAGAACTGATACGTGTGTTGGGCTGGGATTGTTTGGTGGACAGATGATGTCATTTTCATTTGAATTTGTTGGAGAATATGCGAAAATCTTTAATTTATGAGTGCATCGAAATACTTCTTCCGCCAACCTATTTAGGTCGCAATGACAGGAGGGATAAAATTCGAGAAATAAGATGCCGTACTGATTCATTTATGTATTCCTTCTTTCCTTGTTCTGATCGGGATTTGCTAGCACAGAATTAGGATTGGTGCTTAGCACCCTCTGCCACCCACAGTATTTGTGATTTGCAGAGTATAGATGTAGATGTAGATTTTCTTTGATTGTTTATTCGGAACTTAAAAAACACTTCTGACTTGCATTGAATTTTTTATATGTAGTAATTTAGGTAATCAGAGAATTTTGAAACAAATTGTGCACCTGTGGCAAAACATTTCAATGAGAAACTGTTCATCAGTATAAATAATTAGTAACATATAGCATTAATAATTAAGATAATATGCTAATACTGTTTACATGAAATAAAAATCATCATACAAAAAAACTGCACTGAAGTTTATTCCCAGTTGCTCACAAAAGTAAAATAAAATTTTTGTAGATAAATATGCGGAGACCTATCAAATTAGTTTTAGTCATTTTATATGCATATTGTCCTTGTTTGAAGTTTTGATTCATGTATTTACGCATTCAGCCACCATTTGTAAACTTTAGAGCTCATTTTATTAATTAAATTAGCAACCTAATGATTTGATGTCTTCTAAGGCTTCATAAACAGTATCTCTGATGAAGGCTGTAGGATGGCAGCCAAAAGCTCAGATTATGAATAAATGTTGTGGCATACCCTGAAAATTTATTAATTATGAACCTAACCTCAGCACTTACCAAGTAGTTGCTTTACATAAAAAAAAAATGTCAGCTATATGCATTTTGTTTTTCTGGTTTTCAGAAATATATATATACATTGGTACAATACTCACTAATTTTCCCAAATTAGTCAAGTAACCCTCTTGGAGTGAACTATTTGCTTGGGACAGTTCCATGTTAATGTGAAATAGTTTGTATCAAGGCCTGTACATGAACTGGTTGAGAATGTAGAGTTGTATTACAGGTAAAATATCCTGTAATGGGTTCCGTAAGGTACACCAGGGTGGGTAATTGTGGCAAGGAGAATGTTACTTGTCTTTCACGATTGTCATTAGGACAAGAATCTGTAGTGTGCTTTGGAAGCATCAGGAAATTGTTTATTGAATAGCTGTTGAAGAATATGCGGAATATGAGGAAGGATCTTGGAGAGAAGGAACTATATTTGAGGGTAGGAACAAATGAAGTTATACCCACAATAAATGATTGGTTAATCCTTGTAGGACTAGGAGATAAATGGAATAAGAATATGGCACCTCACTCAGTTTTGTGGTGCATTTTGGGAGTTGTGATATGAGGGATGGATTACAGCATGGAAGAGTTCTTCATGCAGTAGGGGAGGGGGGTTAGCTGAAGAAAATGAAGACTTGGGCCAGGTTTTAGGAGTACTTGGAGAAATATTCTTATCAGATCACACACATCTTCCATGGATAGAATAGCTATGTGGAAAGGTTCAGTGTGAAGTAGATGGCATATGTTAAAAACAAGCAGACAGATTTTTAAGGATTTCTGGGTTTGGTGCAGACAGTGTCGTGTTTACAGCCTCCGTAGAGAAATATTGACATTAAATAAGTTACTATATGCATGAGAATAGTCTAAAGCTTACGGATAGGCTGTTGTTCATGGAATTAATGAAGTGAAGATAACAAGTTCAGATTGCAAATGTATCATCTGTGCATTAGAACCATGTAAATGGTTTTAAGAGGATTTTTTGAGGATCTTTTCTTCCAAGTGATCTAAGAAAAGGTATAAAATGAAGGGTCCCTTAGGAGTCTTTCTGTAAATTTTAATGGAGGAAGTGAAGCTCAAGGAAAAGTGTTTGGTGAATAATCTTGCCTTTCTTCTCTAAAAATAACTGGCGAATGGGCATGTCATCTATCTTTTTATTTGTATCCAAGATACCACTTTAATACAATTTAAGGGAATTGACTTAACACACAATAAAACAATATTACCACACCAACTGCACAAACAAATTGAACAGATCCATTGCATAGCCAGGATTGGCAGCCAGTTACATCCTGCAACAGCCCCAGTAAACAACAGCCTGGATGACCTTGTCATTTGGTGCGAACAGGCTGTTGAGTGCACAGCACTCATCTAGTTTGTTGCAGATCAGCAATTGTGGGTTCAACACTTCCCCACTTTTTCAGAGCTCACCCTCTTGCATATAACCCAATTTCTTCATATTTATTTTGCATCAAGGTACAAAAGTTCCAAGTTAATTTAGGGCTTTTCAAATTATGTGCAGAAGATTGTAGCCTATTGTAGATTTCTCCATTTTATTTTCCAAATTATTGCTGGTGCCAGATTTTGCTGAAGTTCTGCATTTTTTAGGTGGTATTGAAGGCGGCGTCATTGTATTCAAGAGGCATCTTCTTAATTTAAGTCTCAAAGGTTGGAATTTGCATCCAGATATTAGATGCTAGGGGTCTGCCGCCTGTTTTTATCTTTCAGTCTCTGCAACTGTCCCTTTCTGATGTGTAGGGATGCCCACAAGCTGGTAGATTTGGTTCATGAGAGTAGAGTGGATGTGGCCTGTCTTGCTGAGAGCTACATTTACCTTCTTTGCATGGGAGTAGTTTTGCCAAATTAGTGCTGCATATTCTTCAGCTGAGAAGCATAGTGAAAATGCAGATGTGTGAAGGACTGCTGACTGTGCTCCCCATCTGCTTTGTTTCCTCACAATGATCTTTGCAGGTGATGGTACGGTTGAGCTTGACTCTCACATATTTTATTGTGCCACAGTGGTATAGTTTTCTGTTGGTTATTGTTATAATAGTCAGCTATATCTATAAGCACTGTCATATCAACGTTTTTGAAGGTTTTAACGTGGGCAGCAATGACTGTCATCTGCGTAGTTAAAGGAGCGAGTGCCCAGACTGGTCAGTTAATCATTGGTGTAGATGCTTTACATTAATGGTGCAAGACCACTGCCTTGTGGGAGGCCATTTTTGTGATTCCACCATCGGCTCTTCTTTTGTCTACAGTGATACAAAAAGTTTCCTCTTTTTTAGCAGGCCTTGGATGAATTGTGCCAGTTATTAACCCTTAAGATTGTTGTATATTTTCCTTATCAACTTATTATGGTTGATCATGTTATAAGGCGCTGTAAAGTCAGTAAAAGCAGCAGCTGTCATTTTTTTCTCGCTTTTATCTATCTTCTATATGCTGTGCGAGGTTTTGATGTAATTTAATTTAATTGTGATGTAGCACACACTCCAGTGACAATTTCTATACACACCCATTTTTCTTCTTTTCTGTACCCATCTACTTTTGTTTCTACAAGCTTCAACTTTAAATTCATTTAATGTACTTTATAAATTATTTATATTTTCTCTTGGTAATTAATTCCAATCTCTGACCCCCTTACCTACAAAAGTAAATCTTCCCACAACCTTGTGCATGGCCGAATTCCTTCCCATTCCTTGCCCCCATCCTTTCCCGTCTCTAAAAGACCTCGATGTTAAAAAGAGACGTAAAGCAGTTACAAAAAAAAAAAAAAAAAAAAAAAAAAAAACCCTTGTACATGATATCACGTCAGCTTGTGGTCATGGTATCTTTTCCTTTCCATGCATTACTCTTAATTCTCACATCAATATCTTTCCACAACTCATCACCAATATATGCCTCGTACACTCCCATAACTCTTTTCACCCTCCTCCTGTCTTCCAATGAATCCCATTCAGTGTCTTTTATCATATCGGTTACTGATTGCATTCTGCAATAATTTCCAGAGAGAAATCTAATAGCCATTCCTTGCATCCCCCCAACTCCTGTATTTGATACTCAAAATGTTGATCCCATACTACACCACCGTATTCAAGCAATGGTGTGACAAAAGTTTTGTAACCCAGTTCCTTCTTCGCTACATCGCCTCATCACTCTCTCCAGCAAGTATAGGATTTTGAAACCTTTACTTACCACTTGTCCCATGTGTTATGTCCTACCGAGCATGGTAGGTGAACGGTAATGTTCTGGCCTCAGATTCAGAAGCATGCGAGTTCGAATCCCCATCCTGGCATCCAGATTTGGGTTTCCATGGTTTCCCCAAAACTCCAGGTGAATGCCAGGCTGCTTCCTTCAAAAGGCCATAGTCGAATTCTTTCCCATTTCTTGTTCCCTTTCCCATCCCACCTCTGATGACCTCGACGTCAACAAGGCGTAAAGCTTTAAGTAAAAAAATGTGCTCTGTCCAGTTGAGATTGTTATGCCAAAATATTTATATTTAAAGTCTTCAACAAGCAATTCTTACCCCACATTCTTATCATAATTAACCTTTAATTTTTTTATCTGTGTACCTAATAAGCTGACTCTTCTTTGCTTTTATCTTCATCCCATGTCTACCAACCTAGTTAGACATCATATCCAGATCACCCTGAAGCTTTTCACTGTCCACTACCATTTTTATCCTATTATATAGCATTATGCCATCTGAGAATTGAAGAGATATTTTAGGGAAGGCTGAGCAAATGGAAGGATGGCACAAGTACAGTGCAGGCGAAGTGGGAAGAGTTTAAGGAAATAATAAAAAAGGGTGAGAAAATGTTTGTTCCAAAGCAGAAAATAAAGAGAAGTACGGATCCTACAAACTACAATAGGGAACTCAGTTTCTCTCGGTGTTGAGAATATATACAACAGGGAAGTGAGAAGGTTATAGAAGTTAGTGAGACACAACAGAGTTGAGAGACAGGGAGGAAGTTGGGAATACTTAAAACAAGTAAATAAACTATTAATAAGAGCAAAGAGAAAAGCTAAAGATAGTCTTATGACGAATAATATTGGTGCACAGGGACCACTGAATGATTAATCTAGAAATTTCTATGGCTATTTTAGAAAACTGAGGTGAAGGTAAGGTATTCAGATAATTGTAGATAAAAATGGTGTTAAAGTTGCTGAGGATTCTAAAATAGCAGAAATATTGAGTGACAAGTTTAATGAGACCTCCAGTTAATAAATCAGAGGAGAGTCTCCCTATAAGTATAAACAAGAAAACTAAAAAATTGAAATATGTTCTCAAGAAATTATGAAGGAACTCAAATAAATAAATAAATAAATAAAAATTATAATAATAATAAAAAAAAACACAAAAGGGTTGGTGTAGATAATATTACTACAGATGTTAAAGATTGTGAGATATGATACTGTACCTTACCTTGAAATTTCAATCTGAAGTCTTGCTTCTTACCAGGAAAAGAGTGATAATAGTACTTATTCATAAAGGAGGGGTGACAAATAGGGTTGAAAATTTCAAGCCAATTAGTTTGACATCTATCAAGAGATTGATATGCAACTATATTGGAAATGTCTGTGAGAAAAGAAATAAACCAAGCGTGGTGGGTGAGCAGTTAACACTCTAGCCTCATATTCGGGAGGACGCGGGTTTGAATCTCTGTCAGGGCATCCAGAGTTGGGGTTTTCACGGTTTCCCCCAATCACTCCAGGTGAATGTCGGGATGCTTTCTTCAAAAGGGCTATGGCCGAATTCCTTGCCCCCAGTCCCATCCCACCTCTAATGACCCTAGCCGTCAATGAGGCGTAAAAATACAAGAGGCCAGATTGATAGTGTAGCATTAGATCTTTCTAAGGAATTTGACAGTGTGGGCACTAATACGGTAAAAAAATTGAAAACTATTGGATTTGATGAAAAAGTTTTTTTCTGGGTTGAGGAATTCTTAAAAGTCAGAAAGCAAAGTGTTAGAGTAGGAAATTCATTATCAAAAGGTGTGGAATTAAATATGGAAATGGCACAGTATAGTGTACTGGGACCGTTCATGTTCATTATTATAATGAATGATTGTGTTGATGGTTTAAGGTCAGAATTAAGGTGTTTTGCAGATGATGTAATAATAAGATCAAAACAGGAGAGGATTGAAAAGCAGCAGGTTAACCTGGATAGACTATCTAAATGGGTAGGTCAGCATAAAATTAAAATAAATGCCAAGAAATGTCAACTTATTAGGTACATGATAATAAACTAAAGATTGTTTATTATTATATGGTGGACTCAGAATTGTTTGTTGAAAGATTGTAGTGTAAATATTTTGGCATAACGTTTGATAATAGACTCAAATGGGTAGGGCATGTAATAAACGGTTACGTAGTTCTTCATTTACTGGAGAGAGTGATGGGTGGATGTACCAGAGAAGTTAGGGTATTGGGTTACAAAACATGGTTGACTGTTTGTTGAGTCATGTAGTTGGGATCCAAATTTTGGGTATCAAATACAGGAGTTAGAGGGAATGCAAAGAAGAGTAGCTAGATTTGTTTGTGGCAATTATCACAGGACTCAGTCAGAAACTTATATGACAAAGGAGCCGGATTGGGAGTTTTTGGAAGACAGGAGGAAGGTGAAGAGAGTGCTGGGAATGTACAAGGTTGGTGATGAGGCTGGGAAGGATATTGATTGAAGAATTAGGAATATTGCATGGAAGGGAAATGATTGCCATGACCACAAGCTGACTCTCAATTTCATGTATTAAGGAGTTGGAAAATTTTCTTTTGTGAGTAAGGGTGTCGAAGATTACCAGGTGAAGTGATGAATAATTTGCCAAATCACTGAAGGAATTAAAATTTGCTAACCACAAAAGTTGGTGGGGAAGGAATTTAACTTTCAAATTACATAAGAAATTTAAAAAAAAAAAAAAAAAAAAAAAACAGGAATTCAGATGACTAATTGAATTGTCCGTAAGTTTGATGAACTTGCATATTGAACTGGTGAAGTCTGAAAAGACAGCTCCAATATTCAATTTTCTTTCAAAACCTATTTATATATGGGTTGTTAAATGAAGAAATTGATGCTCATAACTATAGTTTGGTCTAGTTCCTGAATGTTCAACTGGAGGGATGCTTAAGATGTGAAGGTTAATCCTTTCCTGGAGCTTATAACAAACACTCATAAAAAAAAATGGTGGCAGTTTTCAGGACCTGTTGGTTTCCCTGGTTTCAAGATGGCTATGATCTTAGTCCATTTGAACTCTTAAGAAAGCTTTCCAGTTTTTGAAATGTGTTAGAAATTCTAGATGAATACCGTCAAACCTATGAGCTATTCTTCATTTCATTCTGGGCTGCCATTAACATCTCCTCAGTAAAAGGACCAGAAATATTTAATGATATACCACATTGCCTGTTCAAATGAGTTAGTTGTTATTTTATTAACCTTTTTATAATCTTTATCCGGTTTAACTTTAGACCTACTAGCAGTGTGGCTGGCAACTTGAATGGGTGTTACAGCCGATTTGGGGGGTTCTTCCAAACTTCTTCAACATGCTCCAAGCCTTTTTGCTGGGACATTTGAAGCTTACAGACTTGAAAGGTTCTGTCCACAAGCCTCATCCAAGTTGTGAAGGAGTTCATCAGCAACATCGTATCACCCGTTTTACTGGAAATTACTATAATGTTTTTCACATATATAGTTCCACCCAGGAATATATTATTTTCTCACTCCTCTGGGAATATGTCTCTCTACAGTAGATATCACAGTTTTGACAAATCTAGAATAGTTATTGGCATCAGATAAAATCCATCTTATGTTACAGAAAACTTAACCCAGCTTGGCAGTGGCGATGATTTGATAATAAGCATCTGAACGCTTACTTCTAGAAGAACAGAATGATGATGACTGTGTGGGGATTTTTTTTTTTTTTTTTGCTCTTTACACAATGCAGGTAAACTGTAGCCTTGATGGTCACTTTAACGAAACCATAAGTCAGGGTGAGTGTCCATCTCAATGACCTGGAAGTGCCTCTTTCTTTAGGGTTGAGGATTAGGTTTTGCACATGTGATCAGTCCACAAGATTTTCACCACATGGGGCATTAGTTGACTATCTACACTGGTAATTATGGCTGTTAAAGTCACCCTCATAAACTACAGGCTGTACAAAGATCGGAAGAACACTATTAGTTCATAGGACTGTTGGACGTTTATATGTGTTCACTACAGTCACATTGTTAATCTATATGATGCTGTTAAAAACACAGTTGAAATTAGGTGAACATTGGTGATGGAGTCACAAATAAAGGATGTGGTGAAGGATTGGTGAAAAGTAGCTCCCAGTAATCGATAGCAGGTGTGGTTCTTCTTGAATGTAACTGTGATTCATAATATGTATGCGTTTCTTCAACACAAACCAAATCAGTTTTACAATGATAGTCTGGATAGGTATTAACCCTTGGATTTATTTATTCCCTCGATGTTTATTTGAAGGATTTTTAGATTATGATTAAGGGACTATGTTGAATGTCTCTGAAAAGAGCTGGTATTATATATCATTATCCAGGAGATGGAAGTCAAAAAGAAAGAATCTGCACTACCTTGATTTACTCTGTGTCTGTTGTGCTTTTTATACATAGGTTAATCTCTTTTTATGTTATTATAAAAGGGGAAAAATCCTTCTCATACAATTCCAAATAAAAAAAATCACTCAAACATACAACAGCACTAGAAGAAAGCTGTTAACAATTCATATGATTGAATATCAGGTTATGTTTTTATAATTACTGTTAAGAGGAATTTTAATTTAATTTAATTTAATCTGACTACTTTCCTAGTGGCAATTTCCCTAAACACCAATTATTATCATTTTTTTCTTTTTTTAAGTTTTTTACATATACATATATCCTAAATTCTTTGAGAACACTTTCTTTAACCACCTACTTCTTACCTTTACAAATTTAAATTTTAAATTCTTTCAGTTTTTTTGGTGTCTCCACTTGCTAATATATTCCAATTCCTTATTCGCTTACCTATAAAAGATACTTTTCCCTTATGCTTGAAATCATATGCCAATTTTTGGTCATAGTCACCTTTACCTTTCCATTAACTACTCTTAAGCCTTCCATGAATATATTTTCAAACCTCATCACCAATAGAAACATTGCATACTTTCAGCACTCTTTTCACCTTCCTCCTGTCTTCTAATGAAACAGGATGGTTCTAATCCCTGTCAGGTCATCCAGATTTCTGTTTTCCAAGCTTTTCCAAAATCAGTCCAGGTGAAGGGGGAAGGGGAGATGCAATGGCCAAATTCCTTCCTGTTCCTTGTCCCTATCCTTTTACACTTCTGATGACCTTGACATCAATGAGGCATAAAACCAGTTATTGATCATATTATACTGTAATTTTTATAAACAAATCTAGCTGCCTTCCTTTGCAATTCCCCTCCAATTCCTGTATTTGATACCCAAATTTTGGGTCTCATACTATACCGCCATATTCAAGCAATATTTAATTTTGTAACACAATTACCTCAATTCTGTGATACATTCCATCACACCCTCCTTTAAATGTAGAATTTTGAAATTTCTTTCTACCACCTGCTCAGTTTGCACTGCCCAGTTGAGATCTTATGCCCAAGTATTTATTTACACATCAGGCCTTCAGCAATAAATCCTTCCGAACATAATAAACTAAACAGTCCATAGTTTATTATTTGTATAACATTTCTTGGTATTTATTTTTATTACATGCTGACCTACCCAGCTAGATATCCTGTTCAGGTCACCCAGCAGCAATTAGTCTTCTCAATTTTTGACCTTATTATATAACATTGGCATCTGTAAACATCTTAACTTCTGACTACAAACTGTTAACACAATCATTCATTAGAATAATGAATAGCAATGATCCCAATACACTACCCTGTGGCATTCTCATGTTCACTTCCACTACTTTTAGTATTACATTTTATACCATAATGCTTTGCTTTCTTCCTTCTAAGAATTCTTCTATCCGGCAAGTCACTTTGTGGTTCATTTGCTTCATCAGTATTGACTGGTTTGATGCAATCCTTCATCTCCTCTTATCTTGTGGTAATCTCTTCTTCTCAAAATATCCCTCACAACCTATGTCCCCAATTATATATTTCATTTATTGTAATCTCTGCCTACTCCTACAGTTCTTTCCATCAAGTGTTCCCTCAGTTAATAAATTAATATATCCCAGATGTCCTAAAATTTTGACCCATCATCTTGTCTATTCTTTTCTTAAGAGTCATCCACAAACTTCTTTCCTTCCCCATCATTTCCAAAACATGTTCATTTCACTCTTTTTCTGTCCATTTAATTTTCAGCATCCTTATATAGTGCCACATTTCAAATGCTTCAATTTTCCTTCTTTCTGGTATTCCTGAAGTGCATGTTTCACTGCCAATAAGTGCTATGCTCTTTAAATAGATTTTTTAAAAGATCTTTTCTAGGTCATAGATCAATATTTGAAACTATTCTACTTCCAGCCATCAGTACTAATTTTACTTACAAAGTTACAGAAATCATTTACTTCTCCTATTTTTACATCTTATCCAACTTCCATAGTTAACTTACTATTACTGCTAGCATTTCTCTTTTTTGTTGCCTTGGTTTTTATTAACGTCAAAATCTTGCTTTAGTATTTTGTTCAGGCCATTCAGTAATTTCACAGTATCCTCAGTCTGTTCTGCTAACAAGAAATATTATCACCAAATTGTAGCATACTGATTTTTTTTCCTCCTTGTTTCCTAATGCCACATACAAATTTTTCTTTTATTTCCTTTATTACTTTCTCCATATATCTACATCTTTTATACAGTATATCTGCAGCAATATTATCTACAGCTTATTTCCATTTTTGCAACAGTATTTATCCCTTATTAGGTAGATTGGTCATTCATGAAGAGAAAAACAAAAGTGACACTATTGTGCATGTTGAATATTCCTATATTGTAACTGGTAATGGAACATTTTAGCTATCAACTTCAAACTCATTTAGAAGACCTAAATCAATTATGCTAATATGCTTACACTTCTTTCTTTTTAAGCACCAACATTATCTAAGGTGTATGTGTAAATTTCAGTGTGAATATTCTCAATTTTGTTGCATTATCATTTTACCCGTTTGTATTATAATTTGCAATATATGACTTAAATTACTTTTTTCTATTATTTTTCATGTAGATTTCAAGCAGAGTAAGCTTTTCTCTGCAGCTGAGGAGTCATTAGTGAGCGCACTTAGCTCACAGAACATTACAGCAAACTACCACACATTCTGTGTGACAAGAGAGGTACGGTACTACTACAGTAATTCTTTAATGATGTTGGTTTTACTGGAAATAATAGCTAAAAACAGGCAAATTTATTTTAACATTGAGGAAAGAAGTAATTTATGTGTATGAATTTGTCCCTCTAAACAGTGATTCATGTAGTTATTTCATGTCCTTTTGTATTTTAACTATCTATAATTTCCTGCCATCACATGGGTAGTGAGTGGTTTGTATCTCTATCCTTATCGAAATTCTTTTATGCCTCTCTACTACATGATTTTTTAATCATTTTGCTCAATTATATTGTTTTGCAGAATTTAACAAGGTTTTCACTGGATCAAGATTGGCAGGTTACGTCTCTTAGTCATGATGTGAATGGCGCAGAGTTCATTTCTTCAATAGAATCAAGAAATTATCCATTTTATGGTGTACAGTTTCATCCTGAAAAAAATGTTTATGAGTGGAAAGCAAGCAAGAATATTCCACATACATCAGATTCCATTATCACAATGCAGTATTTTGCAAATTTTCTTGTAAATGAAGGTGGGTTATTATTTAGTTACTGTTATTTTTGTGATTTTACGTGTGACAGTATTTTCTGTATTGTTTTTGTGATAACTTTTTTGTTCTTTGCCATACATACATCACATTATATTCTAGGTATGAAGAATGGTAGTTTGACTTGCTTTTAAGTATTTACTCCTCACAGCTGGTTTACCAAACCTTGCTCAAGATTTTGTCCTGTAATGATTGTAATTTTTTAGGTTAACATTTTCCTTTGCGTGAGGAATGATGGGTAATATGTACACTACTACACCATCCCTTAGGACATAAGAAAATGAAATATTACAAAGAACATCAGTTTACTGTCTGATACTGATCTGGCAAATCTAGTTGTGATTCCAATTGTTTCATGACTGAAAATGGATAAAGCAATATTAATATGTGACATCCTAATCAACCTTCTAACTGCTTAGTTGTCACATAAGAATCTTAACCTCTGGGGTTATCTAATATCAGCCCATATTAAAAGCAAAGATAAACAATTCCCACCACTTGCCAAAGTTGAAAGAAGGAGAGCAGCAGCAACAAAAAAAAAAAAAAAAAAAAAAAAAAAAAAAAAAAAAAAAAAAACACTTTGCAAGCACAAATCAAAATGTTTTGGGAAGAGCCCTTTTTTCATGAAGATAAAAACATGGGACTGAGCTCGAGCAAGTGCCCATAGTCAACACAACCACATAAATTATATTTTTTATGATTGAAGGTGATGTGGTAGCAACAATAATATCTGTGAAAGTTTTAATGATGGGAAAGAAAATAATCAAAATAAGACGAAGAAGGAAACATGTAAAAAAAAGTTTTCATTTTCACTAATAAAGAGATTTTTTTGAAATAAGCTCTATATCTAGATTATAAATTCATTATACTACAAAAATAAGTGTTTAGTGGGGTAAGGAAGATGGTTATTATCTGAGATTGAGGCCCAGGTATATTGGTATCCAGAATTTGTTTTTAGACCAATTCCCTCCAGAGTGCAAATGGAAATGTGGAGAACTCTTATAGCTCTGACTGTGATACAGTTATTGAGGTCACAAGAGTTGTGAGAGCTAGTAAGAAAAGCAACAGAGTGATATATATTTTGGGAGTAACCTATTTGTCTTTGTCCATTTCTGATGGATCATGAATTCAAGCTAATGCTGTTGTAAGAACTCAGACAGTAGAAACAGGTGAGCTGGTATATGATATAAGATATGGTACAGGCAAAATGGCCTGCAATAGGGTTGGTTTCAATTACAATTGGTTGTGGTGTGTGGATGCATATTTCATGTTTTAACAAGTTACTCTGAGGCCGAATCTTTGAGACACCAATATGTCCCTTCCACTTTCTACAGATCCTACTACTTCAATATGTCAAGAAGTATACTCTTTCCCTGATCTCCAGGGCACCTTAAAAGGTCTTTCTCCCAAATCCATGTTCCTCCTTACTCCTCAGAATCCCTGTATTTATTTCTGAGGATCAAGACTGGCAACCTGGAGTGGTCTTTATTGTGGCATAAGGATCTACCACTGAATGTATTTTGGCTCTTATGGATCAGCACCTCAATCCCTTTGTACAGAAACTCCCTTCATTCATAAAAGATGCCCCAAACTTTTTTGAACATCGTCCTACAGTCATCACTCTTCTGCCACCAGACGCCTTCTTTGTATCCATAGAAGTCTCTTCCTTGTACACCAACAGTCCCCATGGTCAGGGCCTAAGTACCATGGAACAATGGAACTGTGAGGAACTGTGATCTTTAGATAGCCTCCACAAAACAAACTTCCTTATTTACTTGGCAAACCTTGTTCTATCAAATAACTATTTATCCTTCAACTTTCAAATTTATCACCATGTATACCTGCATGGCCCCATATTTTAAAAACCTTTTCCTGTGCTGTTGGTAACTACAATTCTAAACATCTCAATTAAACCTTTCATGTGGTTCAGAGACATAAACAAAATTTATATGTAAATTTTGAAAATTTTATGATCTGGACCCACAATGAAAATCATCTACTAGGTTTCCTAACTCCCTAAATAATAGTCACTCCATCAACTTTAGCTGGATATACTCCCACAGTCATGTGAACTTTTTTGATATTGGAAATCTACATACCTCTATTCACATCAAATCAATAAATCCACTTTAACAGTTGCCATGTTACCAATATAGAAATATTATGAATATTAGTAGCTTAAACATAAAAGTACCTGGGTGACCGATCTACGCTCGGTATCTTTCGATTTCTGTTCAATATCCAAGATTTCGAGTAAAGTTTGATTAAAGTAAAAGGCTTGAAGGCTTCCTAGGCGTTTTGAGGTGCACAGTTCACCAAAGAGAAGCTTAACTAACATCAGTAGGCGTACTGTTACCTGAAACTTCTACGTAATGAGGTCAGAGCCGTTTTCGAGAAAACAAATACAAATGTGCTCCTTTCTTTTCTTTTCTTTTTTTTTTTTTTTTTTAAAAATCGTGTTAAAAACTTGAAAAGCAAAACGTTATCTACATGTGAAATTTCATCCAAATCGCTAGATCCATTTGCGAGACCACCTCACATATTACTTTTAAAAAAATGCTATTATTATGTAAAATAGAAATCTTAATGCCATTTTGATAGGCCCTATTAATTAATGGTGCGAGATTTGTGGTATTTCAGAGGATTCTACGATAACCCTTGATGATGGATTCTTATGTAACTCGACGAGAAAAATTGAAAGTAAAATATATTTTTTTATATATATCTCGCTTAGTTCTCGAGATATCGTATCTCAAAATTTACGCGGTTGGTTGAAATGCGACCTGAACCAGAAGACATATTTCGCCATAGCCAAGTTTGATGGTGAATTCGTATGAAACTCGTCGAGACAAATCGAAAAAAAGGAATTTTTCTGATATCTCGCTTAGTTCTCGGGATATTATATCTCAAAAGTGAAGAGGTTAGGATTAGCTCCAGCCTGGACCAGAAAAAAATCCACCAAAATGACCATGTCTATATGGTGGAAATGTAATTTCAATGTTTTATTTTGTACCTAGTGGTTGTTGTTAGGTTGAAATACAGCCTGGACCAGAAGAAACGTCGCCAAAAGCACAAGGAACTATACCTATAAATGATTTTTGACATGCTATATCTCGAAAACCAAGAACATTTATTCTTTATTTTCGATATGTTTCATCGAGTTCTATAAGAATTCATCATCGGGTTGTGACGTTAATAGAACATCATCTGTGCTAAATTTATTCACTCTGATAAAACTATGCTCATACATGGCAGTAATCTCACATCTTCTGATCAGCATTTCAAAATGCTAATAAAACAATTCCCATAAGAAGTAACCTTCGTTATAAACATTAATAAAGCACAAGGTCAGACGATTCAAAAGGCAAGATTCTATTTATCAGAACCCTTTTGTTCGTATGTGCACTCGCACGCGGTTTTTTACTTTATTATCAAACTCTACTCGAAATCTTGTACATTGAACAGAAATCGAAAGATGTTTTATAATTAAGGAGGTAGTATTTAATGACTAACTAACAACCACTTTTTACGGTCAAAAAGTAAACGATGATTACTTTATAAAGAAGTTTCTGATAAAACCATTGATAAATTTTTAATTATCTTCCTTTTTAAATGTTTTACAATTAAACTTGCAGTGTTAATATTTCTACGGGTCAGCCAGTATACAAGAACTGTTCGTTTAATTATTCTTTGAAATCAAAGAAAATCAATTTGTAGGCTTTCTGGTACCTGAATTGCCGTTTTCGATATACGGAGTGACAAAATTGTTCGTATTTTGTAAACTCGCTTTTTTGTAGGGAATACAACTATTTAGTTAATCTTAAAAGTCAAAACTTTATCTAAATACCAAATTTCATCCAAATCATCACAGCCGTTTCCGAGATCCGAAATATATATATATATACAAGAATTGCTCGTTTAAAGATATAAGATATAATCAGATGCAATAGGAGAAGTGAATTCTGTTACTTAGGAAGTAAGATTACAACTGATGGTAGGATCAGGAATGATGTTGAAAGAAGAATAGAATTAACAAAAAGAGCCTTTTTAAAAAACAGAAATCCCTCAAAAACAATTCTTGTAAAAATAGGCCAAGTCTCGTGCTTTTGCAATGACAGAAAGTTATCAGATCTTCTTCTGAGCCAAAGTCTATACTTTACAGTGCATTCTGAAACAGAATGATTTCTCTCGATGTTGTAGATTTTTTATCTATATAAATAAATATTAAATTATGTTCACTGGTAAGCTCATCACTTGAGAATGGCTGGACCGATTTGGCTAATGTTTGTTACCGTCTCAATAAGGTTTTTAGAGAAAGAAAAGTAGGAAAAAATGTCCCAAAAATTGGAAAATTTATGAAAAACTGAAGGTGCTCCTTTCCATGGACCAATATGACTAATGTTTTTTAAATTATTATTATTACTGTTGTTAATAGTCTGAATAAGGTTTTTAGAGAAAGAAAAATTTGAAAAAATTCCTGAAAAATTGAAAAATTTGTGAAAAACTGATAGTGTTTTTTCATATTGACAGATTCGGCTACTCTTTTTAATATTTTCATAACAGTCTGTGTAAGTGAGAATTGATTCCTTCCCGGCATACTGCTGATAAAAATTATTCCTGTGTGTTTTGCTGGATAAGTTCTTCTGCCATACATGATGTTTTGACAGTTTCCTCACTGTCTTCATGACTTGAACTGAATGTCCAAGTTACTACTGCAACAACGTGTCAGCAACTGTGAACTGGTGACATTTCACCTGATGAAGATAGCAGAGGAAGCTGTCAAAATTTCATGTATGGCAGAAGAACTTATCCAGCAGAACACCCCGAAAGAATTTTTATCAATCTGTAAAAGGTTTTTAGAGAAAACAAAAATAAATAAATAAATAAAATGGAAAATTTGCTCAGAAAATTGAAAAATTTTCGAAAAACAAAATGATTTTTTCTATGGGATTTTTGTATAAATTCAAGACGATAACTCATTAATCGAATGGTGGATAAGTGTAATTCTGTTTTTCCTTTTGTTCCTTATGCTCCTGGGATGGCAATAACTCAATTAAATGTTTCCTATTAAGTAGGGAGGAAAAATACTTGAAGATCTGTAGAAAATTTTGAAAAATGTATTCTAGCCTAAATTAAAATAAAATTACCTCTGTTTTAATTTTTGTGTTGTTTCATGATCGGTACAAAAATTTTTGTTACTCATTTTCTATTCCATTGATATTAATTGGGGACATATGCTTGATGATATCTAACAAGGTATTACCTCAATTAAGCATGACAGCGCCCAGTTGTCCGATGAACGGCACATTTAATCAAGAGTCAAAACACGAGAAACAATATGATTGTGATGCATTGGGAAAATCAGTTCAAATGAATGTTCTGCTGTTCAACAAAAATATGTGTATGAAACTCTCATAAAAATTGTGAATTATGGAACTTGAGCCAGGGTTCCCAATGTTTTTCATACCATGCCTCCTACCGGTAAAGGAATTCTTCATATGCCTCCCCATCCCTCACCACAATTTTGTTATTATTAGGCAAGTCCTACTTTTCAGTAGTAACAATAAAATTTCAGAGGAAACACACCAAGTATGAGATGTTAGAATTAAGGTTTTCAACTCTAAGAGGTGGGTAAGCAGATACAGTATCTGCAATGGGGCAGAACTAGAATATCATCTGCATGGCTGGTAAATCTACTTGACACCCTGCACCACTCTGATATGTTGGGAACCTCTGAACTGGAGAGATTTTCTTCTTGGACGCTTCCAGTGGAAATGCTAAAATGTTTTTGATCTAATTGATTATGGCATCAATTCGCTCGGAGAATGAAATTATACTTGCAACTTTCCATTGAATATGAAAATCAGTGACACTCCAACATGGAATCTTTAGAAGAACTGTATAATGGTTACAGTTGTGCTGCAATGTGAACTGATCATTTGGGATTCATGTACCATGGTACATAAATGTCTTTGGTAACATTAGACTGAATAATACAAGAGAATTGGTCTATAGAAAAAAATTACTTTTAGTTTTTTATTAAACTAAAGAAAAAGGAAACTGCTTTAGGCAATATAATTACAAGGAAAGGGAAAATGACTCATCACTCATCAAAGTTGAAGGCAGCAATGAGAGGAGAACATATATAATGAACACACAAATAAACTCAATATTTCGAAATATTGAGTTTATTTGTGTGTTAGTTATAGATGTTCTTCTCTCGTCGCTGCCATCAACTTTGGTGAGTGATGAGTCATTTTCCCTTTCCTTGTAATTTTAGTTTTTTTATGAATTTTCCAAATTTCAAGAAACTTTTTAACTTTTCTTTCTCTAAATACATTATTTGTTCTGTTACAAACATTCTTTTGAAAAAATTGACCAAATTGGTCCACAAAAAAAGTACTTTCAGTTTTTCCACAATTTCCCAATTTTATGGGCAACTTTTACAATTTTTCTTTCTCAAAAACCTTATTCAAAAATTAAAAAAAAAATTACATAAATCAGTACAGCCATTTGATTTTGATTGATTGAAAGTCACTTACTGAACATAAATAATTAATAATTAAATAAAGGTTCTTTAAGCTGCGGTCGCCAGGTTTAGGTACTACTATTCGTCGGGGTTATTAAATGATGAATTCACACAGTTCAGAATGAACATCTACCCAAAAACTTTATTCAAGTTCATATGCTTATGCATTTACACTGACAGAAAGTACCACCTCCAAAATAATATTTCAACAAGGGATCAGACTCCTTTTCCGAAAATTGCAGACTCGTGGGATAAGAGAAATTGAACTACAAAAACTCCCACGTTCTCTACCGTCCTCTTAACACGTCCATAGTTACTTGCAATCACAGCACTACATTCAAAGCAGTGAATTTAACATATTACTAGTTTCCATTATCCACTTCACCTGAATTTTCTTTTTCTTTTCACAATTTCTACAATTAAAACCGAAATGTTCACTCCTCCGAAATTCACTTAACAGCGGTCAAAGATCCACTCCTCTTTACAAAGACCACATAACATCCACTCACGACGCCAGCCAGAGATATTACCGTATGGCACAGACGTATGTAATGTTACACATTCTCAAGTAGTGCACTTACCAGTGAAGAGTATTTACATTTTATTTATCTATATAAACCATTTATAACACCGAAAGAAACCAATCTGTTTCAGAAAGTGAGGTGAATAAATGCTGTAAAGTGCAGACTTGGCTCAGAACAAGATCTCATAACTATTTGTCACTACACCAGTGAGAGACTTGGCCTATTTTTACAATAATTGTTTTTGTTAGTTCTCATTTATTTTTGTAAGTTTATTGCATAATCTGAGTTGTCCCTTAAATGTAACCATTCCATTTAAAAACTGGTGGATAACAATATTTCAGAATTCAAACTATTGATCTATGCTTTGTCCGCAATGCCCATTTTCTATCCAAACAATGATTGCTGCAGATTTAACTACCACTGTAAGTAAAAAATGAGTAACTTCCAAAATAATCATAGGATTAGGTGTTAGTTAAATTTGCTAATATCCATGTACAAAGAAAAGGTAATATAGGCTCATCCAGAGGAAATCAATTAACCTGCAAATTTGTGCCAAAATTTTTCTCATCAGTTAAACTTGGTAAGCTCTGTCTATAATGAAAATCTGAGACTCTTATTGTTATAGAAAGTAGTTTCATGTATGTGGTAGATATGTGGAAATTTGAGTTTTAGTTTTTTCTTATAATCTGTGGGTAAAACTTTATCTGTGTAACTACTTTCAGCTTTCTACATCTTGTCAGGCGGAAAGGCTGCATGGGGGTTATGCAACACCTTCACCTGAACTATGAACAATTAAGTTCGTGACCATGTGTAGCCCTCTGGTACCTATAATATTAAATAGATCAGCCGCCACACATTCATATTAGTAAACCCCAAATGCGTAGGGTAAACAAGATAAAGTCATTTAACACAGTTTGAGAATAACACAGTACTTATATTCTTGATAATAGTTCACTCGTACATTGTCAGTACCAGAAACGTGAATAAAGCATCAAACAACAGTTTCTTTGAAGATTGCAGATTAAGTACAATTCTCACAAAACTCACAAAGTCCCCCTAACATTAGTGAGTACTACGGCATGTTAGAATTTGCCTAAATCACTATCCTAATTTGCGCCGCTAACTAGCGCGGAGTTGGGTGATCACTTTTTGGCGTAAGAATGAGACTAGAATGAGGCAACATGAGCTTACTGCAAGGTCTTTTATAGACTTCTCAGAGCCTGTGACCTTGGCAAATCTTTCTTTAATTAATGTCTCCAAAAGTAGATAATAGTTTAACTTGAAATTTTTACAGGGACTTTCTATTGTCATGTTCTATCTGTTTTAATTTAATTTAACATTCCAAAGGGTTTCTATAGTCTTAAAATTAAAGTCATCACATGACCAACTTGGTGGAATTTTTACGAGCTTGAACAACAATCAGCGACAATCTATTTTCAAAAACTTAATTACCAGACAAATGCTTAAACTTTTTTACCGAAACCATTATATGTTCGTAATCATCTTAATTTGGGCTATCTACTGATATAAATTACAAATTAATATTCCCTTTAGTTAAAAAGCTTATTTTTTTCTCTTAATTAAAACTGCTAATTAAATTTTGCCAAATTGTTTAATTTTACTACCAAAATATCAGGGACAATGCTGACTATAGCTGTTGATAAAAGGTCAGCTGTAGCTTTACTCAATTTGAAGATATTTTAAATCTTAGATTTTTACTTTTCTGATTGCATGTTTCAAAACTTGAACAAACCAAAATATCTCTTAAAATAAATGTTTCCCGATATGATAAATACACTTTAAAATGATTTTTATGGTAAATTGTCCCTGTGGGAAAGATTACAGGAAAATTCCTTTAAGTTGACAACTACTTTTTCTCGAAATTTCTAAGTCCAACATCGGCAACTTTACAATTGATCTATAGAATATTTTACTACTGTGGGTAGCTAGTGGGAGTGGTTTTGGTGAACTAAAGGATATCTAACAATCTGTGTGAAGTTGTGGCGATTTAATGGCTTTTGCGCACTGTGCAGGCAATCGCAAGCCTGTGTGGTTGGCGATAATACTTGGATTGGTGGGTAGTAATGGGTTTGATTGTTTCTAGATTGCAGGTTCGATTTCTACAAAATCATAAGGTCGCCTTTAAATTCACTTCAGATTTATTTCACAAACTGGCATATAGATATCCTCCACCACCAATAAGTCTACTTATTCACTTTGACTGCAGATAAAGGCTATGCGGCACTTCATCTCTTCAAATTGCAGGTTCTGACCACGCTTTCATTTACATAGTCTATACACTGTGTCACAACTCCTCTCAGGTTGACAATCGTCATGAAGCACTTTCATTTAGTGTTTGCAGAAAACATTATGTTGCTTTTTTCGTCTGCTCTACCATAACATTAACTTACAATACAAGTGACCTATCAAAATAATGTCCAAAATACACAATCTCACTTGTATCTGCAATGTCCAAAATGACACAAAAAATCATCATCTTGTCATGGTGCCACAATACTAGACATTAACATAATCTATACCTATATAAATCAGAATGTTTGGATGTACTTCTGGCATCAATCACGCCTTAATAACTCAACATATTTAAATGAAATTTGGCATGAAGTTAGTTAATTGTGTGCGAAGTGACATGGGATAGTTTTTATCCCAAAAACGCATAATTCTTTTAGAAATTTCCATTAATATCAATCCGCAAACTACAAAGAGTTTCCTGCTGTATAGAGGACAGTGCCACATTTCATCTTTGCTTTTTATTTAAGTTGCAAACTCTACTTTTCAGAAATAAAAGCAAAAACCTTCTGACATATGCAAGTTTGTGTTTAATTTAAAAGCCATAAAACTGGTGTACTTGACAAATAATAGTTTGGAAGCAGGAAATATAAATCTGTACTTAACCTTAAATTAAAAAATAAAAGCGTTGGTACTTTTGGTAAGTTCGTAAATTGATGTCTTCAGTTTTGTACATAAAATATTATGGCATCTCAAATATTAGACCATAATTTCGTTAGTAATATATGCCATTCTATTTCAGTTCCATTTATTTCTTATATATCTTCTTTTTTTGTTAATATACAGTCTCTGTAATATTGCAAATTATTTTTGACAAAATTTAAAACTTAAATAACCCTTCTTTATTTTTTGTTCCAAATTTTTGTAGAAATCAGTACAAATAGTAGACTGTGATTCACTAAACAGTGCTTTTTATTTACTGTTCAATATTCTACAAATATTTATTAAATCCTTCACTTAAAACAAATGTATTCAATGGCGTAATGTAGAAACGTATTGTTTCATGTAGCAATATTGGAAGTCTTTTACAACACAATACAACTAATTTATACGGAGCTTATGAAAGATGCTTATTTATTACTAATAATAATTAAATTCCTTCTGCCTTACGCTGTAACAAAAATATTCTGGTCCAGGCAGCATTTCAACATAACCACTATCTCTGCAAATAATACCACTTCAAAATCAAACTATATGAACACACCTCAACACATTAATGCATTGGAACTGCATTTCGAGTGATAACATAAGTTTCTATATCAAGATTCCTAATTAGTGTAACATAAATTACTATCACAATTTCATTATACACCTTAGAAATTACGAGCAGTAACAGTCACTTTATCGTGATGTAAACTTGAGCAGCAATATTAACAAAAGTTGTCTAGAGTTGTAGAGAATTATGAACTTTTTGTTGTACACTGTAAATTACAAGCATTTTAATATAAATTTTTAATTATGTTACTAAAATAATTGTCATTATGCTGATGACATGCTTCAAGTGGTTGAATGTCGTATCAGATGTAATTTACTACGATTTTATGAGCGCCACATTGCTAGCGTCATTAATTGGGTTCATTTAGTATTGCGATCTGAAATAACGAGTCAAGTTTATTTTGCCATTCATTACATCACTAACATACAATATAGTGAATGCATTAATGCGCGAGTGATAGAAGCTTTGATTTTCTAACGGTAATATTAGCGGAGTTTGTGACTTGGTTGAAATGCAGCCAGAATGAGAACTGAAACATTATTAGTTACTATCAGGTGCCCACGACTTTGTTCGTGTTTGTAATGAATTGTGATTGACACCTACCCACATGTAACCACCATTGTGCATGACGGGAGACTCGAGACGTCTTTGGTAGAAAAAGGAAAATGTCCTGTGTTGACCACTATCAACCACCATATCTCCCACATCCCCACAGCTACCGAAATATAATCACCATAGTGCACGATGGGAGACTCGGTGCCACTACCACACACAAACACAAGTGATCTGCTGTATGCAGTTGTGGCAGCAAAGTAAAATATATGGACACATATGCCTTTGGTCGAAATACGGATATATCCTTGATCGACCACTTTCAACTACCATATCTCCCACACCCACACAGATATTGAAAATCGGCCAATGTTGTGCATGATCGGTGAATGTATGCTACTACCACACACAACCACCAGTGATCTGCGCTAGATACTTTTGGCTAAAAAGTGATACATAGGGACAAACACGTTTTTGGTCGAAATGCGAATGTGTCCCAGGTCTCCCACTTTCAACCACCATATCTCCCACACCCCTATACATACCGACATCTAACCACATAGTTCACGAAGGGAGACTTGGTGCTACTACCAAACATAAACACCAGTGATGTGCCCTAAGTAGTTGTGGTGGCAAAGTGAAATATATGGACACACATGTCTTTGGTCCAAATATGAAAATGTCCTAGATCGACCACTTTCAACCACCATATTTCCCACACTCGCACAGATATCGAAAATCTGCCAATGTTGTGCAAGATCGATGAATGTATGCTACTACCACACACAAACACCATGATCTGCACTGGATAGTTTTTGCTAAAAATTAATACATAGGGACACACATGTCTTTGGTAAAAATGTGAAAATGCTCCAGGTTGACCACTTTCAACCACCATATCTCCCACACTCTCGTAGCTACCAACATCTAACCAACAAAGTGCACGATAGGAGACATGATGCTACTACCACATACTAACACCAATGGTCTGTGCTATGTAGTTATGGCAGGAAAGAGAAGTATAGGGACACACAAGCCTATGGTAGAAATATCACATCGACGAACTTTAACTGCAATATCTCCCACACCCTCACAGTTAATGGCATTCAGCCAATGTTGTGCATGATAGGAAACTCCATGCTACTACCACACACAAAAACCAGTGATCTCTGCTAGATAGTTGTGGCTGAAATGTGAAATATAGGAAAACACATTGATTTATATATATATATATATATATATATATAATATCAAAGATTTAAGCTTCTTTCATGAGCGCCACTTTAGTGACATCATGTATCGCTTTTTACCGGTATTTTATGAAATAATCTATAATAAGCTTGGATGATTTAGCAGCAGATACAGCATTGCTCAAAGTAAATTTTTGAAATTTATAAATGAGACAAGCAGAGTGGTAATTTCCGGGAGATATTCAATTCTGTTTGCAGATTGAGAAACCGATTATGAAGAAAGAATCAGTTACTGCTTTAACATTGAAATTTATATTTTAGCACAGAATTAATGGATTGAAACGAAATAACTATAGTAAACTGGCCTACAAGCAGTCAACTGTTTCCATAGATAGAGCAACCAACATTAAGACTGATCATTATGAATAAAAGTATCAATCACTACTATAAAATGTAAATTTCTGTTTTAAAGCAGAATTAATTGATGGAAACGATATATCCTGAAAACAAAATCAATATTCAATGAGGAAATTAAGTTCACTTAAAAAAAATCAATAGTTTTCAGAAAGTCAGTGTAAATCAAAATATTCATTTTTAATTTTACAATTTTTTAATTTTATTTTTTACTTTTTGGCGGAAATGAATGTCCTTGCTCTTTGAATGTTAGTATTTTTTTATGTTTGGTCAATTCCATGAATGTATTGCTAATATTTTGACGTTTTGAGTTCCGTTGATTAAAACTATGGTCATTTTTATTCACAAGACTTGAAATTAGTAATTTCAAGAGTTGCCAGGTAAACAAAAGTCAAATCTTTCAAAGAAATGTTAGAAAACTGTGGCCATGAAAATAGATAAAATCCATGGACAAATGCTCAAGCAGAGCTACAAAAGGTTGAGCACTTGGCATGTCTTGGGGCTTCTGTGGATACTGAATTGCCTGAGGAGCCGCAAGTTGGGTGCCAACAGCAAACTGAACACTTGGTGTCGGGACAATCTGCAAAGACACCGGGGAAAACATGAACTTGGTGCAAAGAGCAAACCAAAATGGCAATCGATCTCAAGACCTGCTGAAACACCGAAACAAACAAAAAGACGCCATCAACAACATGCTGCATATTTGGCGTTACAACAAGTTGCTGAAACACCTGAACAAACGCGAGCTCTTTACTAATGTTTTCTCGAGCATACAACTAAATATCAATGACAAAAACTGGTTATGTGAGAGGACAATACTTGCCCTAAAAAATGACTCCGGAGCTAAATTAAATGAAAAACATTAGAGGAAATAGGGGGAGAAGTGACAACATACTCTTCCATCGATACAGTAATGTCAACTGATGATGCTACTACCCACCCCGTCGACTTTTTAAACTCCTTGGTGTTATCTGGGGTGCCGACCCACAAACTCGAGCTTAAGTTTGATGCTCCAGTTCTCCTGATGCGTAATCTTGACCCTCCAAAATTGTGCAATAACACCAGATTACGCATCACAGAACTAGGAACAAACATTGAGAAGGCGAACAGCGTCTCAGAAAGCAGCATCCAAATCCGTACCATATATGATGGCAGTAGTCAGCGTTTTCTCTTATACACGCTGTCAGCAGTTGAACACAGCTACAAACCAAGTCGGAACGGTGGTTTTCGTGAAGGCGAGATAGAAAATCCATCTTCTCTGGTCACTACATTTATGCCGTGTAGCGATTTAACGGCTTCACCCACTGTGCAGGTGATCGCAAGCCTGTTTGGTTGGTGATAATACTTGGTTTGGTTGGTAATAATGGGTTTGATTGTTTCTAATTTGCAGGTTCGATTTCTACTAAATCATAAGGTCGCCTTTAAATTCACTTCAGATTTATTTCACATATACATATCCAACACCACCAGTAAGTCTACTTATTCACTTTGACTGCAGATAAAGACTATGCGGCACTTCATCTCTTCAAATTCCATGAATTAATAATGTCTCACCACAAAGTACTTTAAAGTTTTGAAGATGATGGGTGAGTGAGTGAGAGAGTGTATAGGAAAATCAGTGAAGTTTGCTTATGAATAACATCCAAACAAAGAACAGGAATAAAACAAAATTTGTTGTATTTGCTACGATTTATGGTATCTATGTATAATAAAAATTTTAGGAATGTAGCATTATTAACACTGAAGAAGTTGAGGTACAAAAAGAGCCCAAATCACTTCAAGAAAGTGCCGCCATTTGTCTCAACTTCGTGGGTGCACAGGAGTGATCATTTACTTTGAAGTATTGAACTAGGACTAAGAAACTATTAAAAAAAAACTTTACGTGTTGACCACAGCAATTTATGGCACTGAAACATTGTCCATAGCGATACGAGAAAGAAAAAGAACTGAAGCATTTGAAATGTAGTACTACAGAAGGATGCTGAAAATTATGTGGACAGATAAAGCACAAAATGAAAATGTTTCAGAAATGCTAGGTGAGGTTAACAAAAGATAGGAAGAGTTATTGGATTGCATCAAACCAGTCTAGAGACTGATAACAGGAAAAAAATTGTTAATATTTATATTATTACTTTTACGATGTTACCTTGTTATCAGCAATAATATTTCCCCATTGTTATTAATTTGGTATTATCTCTCATTCTCTCCCCTCCCTCCACTATCACCCTTGTCAATCCTGCCTTGTTTCCCTTGGTGAATACTTGTCTTCTCATCAAGTGGCTCATCTGCCCATAAGAGTAAGCAATGACAAATTGCATTTTTTGGTGTGTCTTTTTGGACCCATCGCTGCCCTGTTGTCCTCATTTGACATACGTGTTGGGTTTAGTTTCCATATTGTTCCTTGTGCATTCGCTAATTAGCTCCTATTATTTCTTGGTAAATATATTCAAAAAAAGGATAGTGAAATGAACCACCACTTACCTTAGATGGTAGTATCATGGGGTGAACACATAAATAAGCATAAAACACAGGAAAAACAATGAATATTTTGAGATTTGGCCCTTCGTCAACAGGAGAACATCACGGAGGGAGGGTGGTACAGGATTTGGTCTCACAGAATGACCGTTATTCAGGAACGTGGTGGGGGCAAATTCAAACAGAGGGCAGAGAGAAGGCTACAGAGAATTGGATCTAGTACATGAGTAATGCAAAATGTTGAAAAAAGTGCAGAATAATACATTAAAATGTTCATAAAATAAATTTGAGAAGGTAAAAGTAAATAAGAAAACAGAATAATCTGAAAAGAAAATAGTAAAAAAAAAAAAGAGAATCTATGCAGATAAACATCACCTCTGGTATGTGGTGGTTCAATATAGACAGTGGGCATGGAGTAAAGGAGTGGATAGAGGGAAGGAAAAGTACTGACTGGATATTATCTCAAATTGATGCCAGGAGGTTGTCTTGTGCCCAGTTTGTATTGGTAGGCAAGCTCCCACCTTCTGAGTTCAGAGGAGCCGCTGTTGTTTGGGAGGACTCGGATAGCACGTACCGTTGTTTGAGTACTCCATTAGGGATTTCTGGTGGTAGCATATACGACTGCCTCAAATGGCAAGACTGTAGGGGAGGGGACATTTGGTGTGATATGGATGGCAACTGTCGAAATGGAGGTACTACTGTGAGTTGGTGCTGAGGTGCGGAGGTGGCCATAGGAGAGGGATCGGTCCACATCCAAGAATGTGGCCTGGGTGTAGGAGTAGGTCCATGTGAAATTCAGCGAGTTATTAAAGGTATTTAAATTGTCCAGAAAATTTAGTTTTCACCATGTGTCCAGATCATAAAAATGTCATCTATGAACCTAAGCCACAGGAGGGGTTTGAGGGGGATGTTCTCCAAAAATATCTGTTCCAGGCGGCCCATGAAGAGATTAGCATAAGAGGGGGCGATGCCAGTGCCCATGGCAGTGCCATGGGTTTGGTGGTAGATATTACCTTCAAAGGAGAAGTAGTTATTTTTGAGTATTTTTTATTTATTTTTATTTATTTATTTATTTATTTTCCATATGCAACATAGCCCAGCACCTAGTATCTAATCTGGGCCCTTATTTCCACTCTTTTTACATTTACATATATTTGTATCATATATATATATGAACAATGAATGAAAGAAAAATTTGATTCAATTTCCAATGACTATTACATCTACTGTTATTAAACAGAATGGGTACCACACCACTACTAAATCTACTACTACTGCTATTGTGCCTAATATTACTACTAACATTACTACTACTACTAATACTAATACCATTACTACTACTACTAATACTACTATTACCACCACCAATTGTCACAGCCGCACTTCGGTCCACTATTGTTCATTTTTCTTGGTGTTGTGTGCGCTCCAAAGGCAGAGTCCCCTGGAACCGGCAGCAAAGTCAGCCGCCCAGGCCATTAAGAGTTGACCTCCTGGAATACAAAGATGGCCCCAGTTGTCGCTCAGAAGACGGCCTCTCTGGAGCACACTGAAGTTCCTCTGACGATTGATGTTGATCATTGTTGTAGGATATCTTCTGTCAATCCGGTGTAATTGTGTTCTCCTATTCTGCTACCTGTGGCCTTTGATTTCGCTTAGCATTTTTCCTTTTTATAAATTTCTCCTTCCAAATTTTGAGGCTAGATCAGCTGCCTCGTCCAGCAAATGCCACAAACTTTCGTCGCGCAGTATGTCAAATATTCTCCTACCTTGCAGCCGAGCTTGTTGGTGTTCTCTCAAACTGGCTATTGTTTCACACTCTCATACCACGTGCTTCGGCGTACTCTCTTCACCACATTCGCACCTGTCTGAGTCCACAATATTTCGACTTTGTAGCCAGCTATTGTATGGCCCGTGACCTGTAATGTAGTGTACCAATCCGGGAGAGGGTTGAAGGTACTTCAACTTTAACCTCTCCTCTACGGATGGGAACATATCATATGCTCTTCGACCTGTTTCACAGTTGTTCCATTCTTGTTGCCATTCCGCCAATAGAAGCTTCCGAATGTGCATCTCCAATGATGCTTCGCTGCATACAATTTCTGCTACCTTACCTTGTTTCACTTTTCTGAGCCAGTATATGGCACCCCGTTTCCTTACTTCAAGGTCCAGTGGCCATACACCAATGGCAACGGTTAATGAATTTGTTGCCACAGTTCTGTTTGCTCCTGTCAATCTTAAAAGTATTCCTCGTTGGACACGTCTGACTCGCTGTTTTAGTTTTACTTTTCTTAGATGCTTTTCCGACACACTTACTGAGTAGCCCACTAAAGAGGATAAAATTGCGTCATGGTATAGTCTTATTGTTTGGACTGGAACAGTAAATTTCCGTTGGCCAATATTAATGATTTTATTCATGACCACTTCTGCTCGTGCTATTGTCTTCTCTAAGTGGGCTTCAAAGTTTAAACGTTCATCCAATTGAATGCCTAAGTACCTGCACACTGGGTTTCTACTAATTGATTTGCCGTCGATTCTTATAGTTAGTTTTCGAGTCAGCTTGCCCTTGAGCAACATAAATGTTGTTTTATGTGGTGCTAAATTCAGTTTGACTCTACTGCACCATTGGCTAAGGCAGTTAAGTACTAGATTACTATTGTACTCAATTTCTGCACTTGTTGCTCCTTCCATGAGTAGTAAGAGATCATCAGCAAAAGCTATTAGACCTAGAAGTTCAGGTAATTTTTGTAATAGTTCAATCACTGGTTCCATCCCTATATCCCAGAATATGGTTCACACAGAGCGGGCCACCATAAATTGTCGAAGGCTCCCGAAATATCAATAAATATGCCTACTACGTAGTTTTTTGTACTGCTTCAAATTATTTCCATCGACTGATTTATGGCATCCTCTGTCGATTTCCCGGTTCTAAATCCATATTGACTAGGATTCATTCCCTGAACTTCCCGGTGGCTTTGTAATTTTTTGCATAGAATCTTCTCTTGAACTTTGCCAAGCACATTCAATAAATAAATCGGCCAGTAAGATTTCGGTTGAAGAGGATCCTTGTCGTCTCCTTTCTTTAGAATTACCACCTCGCTTTTCTTTCATATTCCCGGAACTCTACCCTGATATAGACATTCGTTCAGGAGCCTGCATAGGACAGGGGTTAATTTTATGATTAACTCCTGCAGGACCTCGGCTGGAATTCCATCTGGATCGGGAGCCTTTCCTTTTTTCATTTTGTTTATCGTGGTTATTACTTCTTTGGGTGTAATATTATTTCCTTCCTCTTGACTCCAGCAGGGCTGCCACTTGTTCCTTTGTAGTGTAGCTTGTTCTACTGTTTCTTCTTCCGGGTTGTCATCAGGAAGCAAAACTTTTAATAACTCCTCCGCTGAGTCTCTCCAATTCATTGTTAATCATCCATCTGTTCTTTTTACTTTGGATAGTATTGTGGGAGGCCTAATTTTACCAGCAGCTATTTTGTAAGGAATACCCCATGGATTGTTCGTGAGGTTTTCCCTCATGAAGACTTCCCAGCATTTTTGTTTTGTCTCTCTCATCGCGTCTTTGAAAATCTGCCCCTTCTGCCTGTAGTATTCAAGGAGGAAACTTCTATCTGCTGCCACATTCTCCTCACTCTTCTCATGTTTAGTCGTAGTTTTTGAAGTTTTTCTGTCCATATTTTGTCAGTGGGATCTACTATCTTTTTTAGTGGTATCGCCCGTTTCATGGCACTTTGTATTGCAGTTGTCAGCTCTCTTGCGGCTTTGTCTACATCGAAGTGGTTTTCTGGCAAATCTGGTGGAATGAACACATTCCTTAATTTTCCCCATGCAGCTTTCTTGATGTTATATGCTGTTTTAATGTTTCTGTTGCCACTGCTTTCTTCTGTCTGCATTCTGCCCAGTTCATAGACAATCAAATTGTGATCACTTGTTGTCATGTTGTCAAGCACTCTCCAACCCCAAAGCAAATTCCCCGCATGAATGTTTGTAATTGTTACGTCGATATTTGTTCTTGTGCCAACACTGTTGCAGAAAGTAGGAGGATTATGTGCTTGGTTTCTAACCTCTAGACCCAATTTGATTAACAGTTCTTCTAGAAGTTGCCCTCTCCTGTCAGTCTTCTTGCTGTGCCAAAGAGCAGACTTTGCATTGACATCTGCTGCAATAACTAGTGGATAATTTCCCAGAGCTGCATCTATCTGCCGTATTCTATCTAAGTATGGGAAGATCTCATCACTATACTGGAAATACATGCTTACCATTATGAAGCTTCCCCATGCTGATCCTATCTCAGCACATACTGTGTGTTCATCACATAACTGCGTAATTTTCGTAACTGTTATCTGTTTATTTAAAACAATTATTGCTACCATTCTGTTATTGCCCTCTGTGATTATTCGTGATGTTACAGGCATGTGTGGGATTTTGCTTTGCCAGGACTAAGGTTCTTGTAGACAAATAATATCTGATCTCAATTCCTCAGTCACCTTTCTGATTTCATGTAGAACCACGGCGTTTCCTTTAGTATTCAGCTGAGTAACTTTTAACATAGAATTTACGGGTGTCTTGTTATTGTTGACTATCTCCTCAGCTAATGTGGTGAGGAAAGATGTGCCGGGGCAGCTCTTTGGAGTGCGCTTATCCAGAAAATGTTCCATGGCACTAAGGCCATGGCAATGGTTGATTTGTGTGGACAGTGATGTGACATCAATAGTTACCAGGATGGAGTTGGAAGGAAGTGGTGTGGGCATAGTGGATAGTTGGAAAAAGAAAGTGTTGTATGTCCTCGATGTGGGAGGGGAGCTGAGAGACCATAGGTTGTAGGTACTGGTTCACCAATGCAGAGATGCATTCTGTAGGAGATCCATAAGCCGCAACAATTGGATATCCCGGATTATACATCTATAATCTACAATTCACAATTACTCTGGGTGGCAGAGGGTGCTTAGCACTGATCCTAATTCAGTGCATTCCAATCCCGAACAGAACGAGGAAAGAAAGAATACATAAATTTATCACTACAGCACCTTATTTCTCGAATCTTATCCCTCCTGTTATTGCGACCTAAATAGGTTGACGGAAGAAGTATTTTGTTGCACTCATAAATTAAAGATTTTTCGAATATTCTCCAACAAATTCAAACATAATGACATCTTCTGTCCGCCCAACCCGCGCATCAGCTCTGTGACACTTATGTAAGGACTGTAACTAGTGGTTATGAATCGAGCGGCTCTCCTCTGTACTTTCTCTAACGTGTCAATCAATCCCTTGCGATACGGATCCCAAGTTCCACAACAGTATTCCAAATGTGGACGCTCTAGTGTTCCTTTGTATGAGCATTACAACTTCTCAAAATACAACCTATAAAATGTAGTTTAGAATTAGCTTTGCATACGATGGAAGTTATGTGTAAGTCCCATTTCATGTTACTTTGTACTGTTACGCCTAGATACTTCAGGGAATCTACTGTGCAAACAACTGAATTCTTAACTTTGTATTCATGAGCAAACGGGGTCTTTTTATTACTTATTTGCATTTTCTTGCACTCCCCCACTCCAGGAGCTTTAATTGCTTTATGATACATACACTATCAACTGGATCCATCTCAAATTCTACATGCCGTGCAAAAGCGGGAATTTTTCTCCATGTTTTCGTCAGTGAAAGAATTTTTAAAATTCGGTGTTAAATACGGTAGCCTTGTAACGGCTGTCATCAACTTCCCAACTGTCTTGTAGTAGAACTGGCATATTGTTGTCACAACCACTAACTTTTATTACATATGACCAAAATTTCTTTGGGTTTTCGTTGAGGCTCTTGGAAATTGAGTTGTGTCTAAAGTCGTTAAAGGCCTCGCGCATCGCATTCTTAACATGTCCTCTTGTCTCGGCTAACTTTTGTAAATCACTCCTATACATTGGTCTTCTTGAGCGTGCATGTATCTTCCTTTGCTTTTTAAGTAACCTTTTAACTTCACGTGTATACCACGGGGGATTATTCCCATCTCTGATTGTCCTTTTCGGTATACACAAGTCCATACCTTCCCTGATTATATACATGAATTGAAGCCACATCTCTTCAACAAAGCCTCTTTCTTCAAAAAAGGTAATGTAATTATCCCTCAAAAACATTATTAAACTCTCCTTTAGGACCTTTCTGAACCTGTAAACAACCCTTTCTTTTTGCGCTTGGCTATTAATTTTACTGTAGAAATTACAGCTTTATGATCACTTATTCCCATGGTGGTTGAAATGTCCGTGAATTATTCAGGCCTATTTGTAAAGAGAATATCTAAAATGTTTTCGTTATCGTTGTGGCACCACATTGGTTCAGTGACGAGCTGCTCAAGATTAAGATCTGAGAAACGGTCAAGAATAATTTCACAGGATGTTTTATCCCTGCCATCAGTAACGTAGACGTAATTAATCCAGTCGGTATACGGAAAGTTGAAGTCGCCTTTTAGAATTATTGCATGATCCGTAAATTGATGAACTATATTACTTACATTAGTTCTGAAGGCCTCAGCAATAGCTACATCTGCATTTGGTGGAGGATAGAAAGACCCTATTATTAGTTTTGTTCTAGCTACGTTTAGTCTAATCCATAGGATATCACAGACTGTATTGATATTTATTTCGTTATACGACAGGTGTTTACTAATGGCTATAAATACACCACGCCCATTAGAATTCAACCTATCCTTACAGAAAACATTCAAGCCATTGTTAAAAATTTCTGCTGAACTTATATCCGGTTTTAACCAGCTTTCAGTACCTAATACAATATCTGCTTCTGTGTTACTAATAATGCTTTCAAGCTCAGGCTGCTTATTAAAAACACTTCTACAGTTAATAATGAGTACTTTTAACAGTCTAGACTGATTTACGCTACTCCTAACGTATGGTGCCAAATTTGATTGGTTGCCCGTAACTGTAATCCCAGTTTCGGGTCTTCCTCCCTCAGACTAAAAAATCTCCCAGTACACACCACACGGCCCCTACCACCCATGTAACTGATTCATGTGTGTAGTGACTCGACCCCAGGGTGAAGATCTAGGAATCTGCAGTCATGATTATCGCAGAAAACGCCACAGTCTCTGGTTTAGACCCTCAACTCGGCTCTGAACCAGAGGTCCACAGTTGGTTCTATCAACAATGCTGCAGATAGTTAACTCAGCCGAAATCTTGCAGTCATTAACCACAGAGCTCACCCTTTGAGCAAGCTGCTGGAAGGAAGAGAGGATACCCTCCGACCCAATGCAGCAAGCATCATTGTTGCCAACATGAGCTACAATCTGCAGCTGGCTACACCTCGTCCATTCAATGGCATTCGGTATCGCCTGTTCCACATCTTGGATCAGACCTCCCAGAATGCACAATGAATGGACATAGGACTTCATCCCTGACCTATTCACCATGTCCCTAACGGGCTCGATGAAACGCCTATCATTGGAGCTACCTACCACTAAAATCCCCTTCTGTGGTTGCTCAGACCTTGAAGGCTGGGGTGCTGGCAACTCGCAGAATGACGATCGTGGATCTGAACCAGACTCAGACAACACATCAAACCTATTGGACAGTAGTACAAGCTTGCCCTCCTGGGTTTCAGATTTGTACGGCTGCCCCCGCATGCGGCATCGACGTCCGGGAACCACACGCCAGACACTGTCAGGTGACCGCCGCACAGATTCTAAAGTCTCATCCTGGACTGCAGGTACAATGATTGGTAGGGGAGAACCTGTGAGAGCACTAGCTTTATCAGGGTCACCCACATTACATCTGCTGCTGTCACTGTCACCTATGGCAGATTCCTGCCTTGTAACTTTCGTTAGCAAAGCTGCAAATTGAACGCGAAGATCAGCCACCTCAGCCTGCGTCTGCACACAGCAATCACAGTCCCTACACATATTACTTTCAAAACAAAAACTACGGATAGGATGAAAGATGAACTAACTGAGTGATCCAAATAAACTGTTCACTACTTACTAACAACTGCTATTCACGACTTAAAAAAAACCTAAATTAACACAGAAGGCACTTCCTTGCGTAATGGTTGCCGAAGACCAACTGACTGCTGGCACTGTTAAACAAATAAGCAAAGATGGATCAAACGCTATCTACACACTTTAAATTAAATTAAGACAGAAGGCACTTCCTCGCGTAACGGTTGCCAGGCTTATGAATTTTGAGAAGGAGGTAAAGTGTAGGTGTAGATCCAATTCTCTGTCCCCCTCTCTCTGTTCTCTGTTTGAATTTGCTCCCACCATGTTCCTGACTAACGGTCATTCCGTAAGACGGTTCTCCGAATGTTCTCCTGTTGACGAAGGGCCAAGTCTCTTTTTTTTTTTTTTTGCATAAAGTCTCTTAACAGTGAGGTCTTTAGAGATGGGAAAGGATAGAGGGCAAGGAATGGGAAGGAATTTGGCCATGGCCTTTTGAAGGAAGCATCCTGGAGTGATTTGGGAAACCATGGAAAACCCAAATCTGGATGCCCGGAGGGGATTCGAACCGCCGTCCTCTCGAATGCGAGGCCAGAACGCTAACTGTTACACCATCATGCTCGGAACAAGTCTCAAAATATGCATTGTTTTTCCTGTGTTTTGTGCTAATTTATGTGTTCACCCCATGATACCATCATCTTAGGTAAGTGGTGGTTCATTTCGCTATCCCTCTTTTTGTAAATCCATTTGCTAATTAGCTCCTATTATTTCCTGGTAACCATATGTATATATTGTAACAATTAAATTATGGGTGCTAAGAAGTGATGTGGTTTAAGAGTTTAGGAGATACTATATTAGCCTCTTCTAATCAAATGCCAACCTCTCCTTCATGTGGTGAACCCATTTGCACGGGCGAGACTCTGGCAACTGAAAGATTTCCAGTATAAGGAGTCCCCCACCGCTTGTCAACAGCATCCAAAAGGAGGGTGGATGAGTGGGGAGTGGTCCAGGGTGCCCTTTTGTCCTTGGGGTTGGAAACGGCCCCCTAAAGGCGGATGAATCAGAAATGATCAATTGTGTGGGCATGCAGAATGACACAGGAAACCACTGCATTAAAGACCCAAATGGTATCCCAAGGCCATGTAATCCTCTCAAATTATGGCTTCTTACTGGGTAAAATATTCTGGAGGTAAAATAGTCCCCCAATCGGATCTCTGGGTGGAAACTGCTCAGGTAGGAATCATCAGATTGGATTGACAGATTGTACAAGTCTGAGCATGGAATGTCAGAAGTCTGAATAGGGCACGTAGATTAGAAGCAGTGCTGGAAATTCGTTTAGAATTCCAGGCGTATTTGTTACGCCTAACTTTCAGACTCAGGTGTAAAATGAAAATGTTAGGCGTAATTATATTATAATTATGAAAATACAGATATTATAGCTTACAACCTCCTCCAGCACAGTTTAAAACTGTAAATAGGCCCAGAAAAAATTAATATGATTTGCATGTGCCAATACATCATATACCAAAATTGTGAAATAATTTAACATGATTATTGATTTCATTGTACTATGACAGTAACTTTTGAATTTTACACAATGATCTTCAGAGGTTTAATTTCCAAATATTTTCGAATTTTTTCCCAATTCATTGACACAGGATTTTTCTTTTAAATACAAATATGTCAATATGTAAAATAAGAATTGTAAAATATTTTCCTTGAAGTAAAAATTCTAAGAATAATTTGATTTCACAGTTTCTGTGTACAATTTATCGGCAAGATTGCAGAAACTAAAACATTCAGTTTATTGAATATATCATAGCTGAATAGTAAATGCAATGATTCTCCACTTTAAATATCAGGAAAAATGCCTTACGGCCTTACCTGAAGTACTGTGTCACTTCTTATCTAGGAATTCTGGTCTTTCAGGGTTCTGTGTGTTTTTCCACCAGTAAGCCACAGCTGGGTTGGGATCAAAATCATGCAGTGAAGGTCCATTCACTTTTATGAGTAATAAGTCATCTACATTTAGGGTATCCAAACAATATCGTTTCTCAGTTTTCACGTTGTTCAACTCACTGAAACCTCGCTCACATATTGCAGTGGTGAATGGAAGCACATGGTAACATGAAATGATTTTTAATAAATTTGGATATTGGTTGTCTTCACTATTTTCTCTATATACTCTGTTCCAAAGCTGACGACTTGATAGCCCATATTTTCCAGCGCAGAAATTCATCAGAAGCTTGTTCTTTGCTTATGGTCACTGCTGCAGGTAAATCCTTGAGGACTTCTTCAAACTCCTCTACTCCATAATTTAATATATCCTCATTTGGAATGTTAATTGCATCAAAACTGTCTATATTTTTAAACATGCAATTAGTTCGAAGATCTTCGAAACGTTTTGTTAATCCTGTTAAGAAATTTCTGATTATATCTTCGTGATCACGTAAAAATTTCTGCAGACCCTCTTTATTCAATTTTATGCTTTTATATTCACAAGTACCAGTACCCAAGTTACAGTCCTTATCAAATTGAGACAGAGTTGCTCCATTGGCAGCAATTAAATTTTTCAGTTTCATTTCGCAGATTGTAAGTTCAGACATCACTTTCTCACTGTTCACCTTGTCATATTGAATATTTTTGGAAAATGTTGACAAAACATCAGTTACATCAATCAGAAAGCTTAAAAATCTCATGAACCACACTGATTTTAAAGTTCTTAAGTAGTTCGTCACTTTTGCTTGAAAGATTTTATTGTAGTTTTTATCAGCACAGAAGCTTTTAAAATAGGAAACAGTGACTGTAAAATTCCTGAGCAATGGTTTTAAAGCTCAGAAACCCACCTGGTGGATATGATAGACAGGTGGTTAACGACTGATTCCTCCAATGCTTCATCCAAATCTTTAAATTGTTTCTTATGCTTTGGACTTTTAGATGAGCAGTACAATGCACCGATATAATATTCCTGCACACGTTGTGCAATTTTGCAATCACACCATTGCTAACACCCATATTAACACTTGCCCCATCTAGACAGACATCTACAAGTTTATCTTTCCAAGAATCACCATCAAATGTTTCATTTAAAGTGTCCAAAATGCATTCGAATATACTTTTAGCTGATCTGTCACTTAATGGCTTTAATTTTAAGGAATCTTCTCGTTCCTGCCCTTCTTTAACAGATTCTACGTATATGATTTCACATTCAATTGCACCCTTATCAGTTGATCCATCATACATAATTGATATATAGTCACTACTTTGATTGATATATGTGTAATTGGATACGTGAATTTGCTGCTATATTACTGATGAAGAGTACACGGCTTGTCATTTCTGTATGTTGAACCAATTTCGACACCGTTTTTTTTCTTGTAACTCTAACAAACATGGGTAATCTGTGAACACAAAGTTGCCTTTTGCAACGAAGTAAGCAGTATTAAATAAAACACATATTTTTTGGTGTACTTTGTCACTCATGGCACTCAACGTAAGAGCTAACGGTGTCTGTAATGAATTTTTTTTCGCCACATCTGCCACACATGAATTCTGATGGACTTCACTTTTGTCATATTTTTTAACTGTTTCTTATCTAGATATAACCTTTGCATTTACGAAACTCGTTAAAGATGAATTCGCAAACTGCCTATAAACGACGCATAACATACTATTTTCGCTGCCTTGTTCTGCTGATAACCAAGGAAAACTTTTTTGCCACTTACTTAATGTGTGTTTACCCACGTAATTAGTTGTCGATGTACAGGTGGTAACAGCAGGCATAGTAGCTGATAAATTTTGAAATGTTTTTGATCATTGTTGACCTCCTGGATTCCGTGAAGATGAAGCAGGCCTACTGGTAGTAGCCGAAGGGCCTGATGATTTGTCAGCAGCTGATGTTTCTTCATTTTCTGGCAGTCCTCGTTTATCAGTACTTGTAACACGTCTACCACCCATACTTGTCTTTACAAATGGTATAAAGTCAGTAATTTTACGAGACATCTTTAGATCCTTTCTTAAGCGAATAACAGAGAAGAGTAATGCACGCGCTAAAATTGTTTTTTTTTTTTTTTTTTTTAACTTCGCGGTGCTTCCCCCTACAATGTTGCCACTTCTGAACTTCAGAAATGTATTATTGGAAACATTGAAATAGATCAAAACGACAAGAATTGAAATTAATTATTAGAATTTAACATAGAACACGCAAAACTGAAAACAAGTTCTGAAATGTAATTTTTTAAGTTTTGATGATTAGGAGTATTTTCTACGCCTTTGACGGAGATTGCAGGCTTAAAACAAAAATATTCAGGCATAATTACGCCTAACTCCCGGTCAATTTCGAGCACTGATTAGAAGACTTAAAAAGGGAGGTGGAACGACTTAAGTTAGATGTTGTTGGGATTAGTGATATTAAATGGGAAGACACACAGAACTTCTGGTCTGGGGAACATAAGATAATTGGCACACAAGCTGTCAATAGGGTCACTGGTGTAGGATTTGAAATAGAGTAGAGAAACGGGTTAGGTATTGTGAACAGTTTGGTGACAGAATTGTTTTGATGAGGTCAGAAACTAAGCCTGCCTCAATCACATTAGTAGAAGTGTGCATGCCAACATCACAGGAAGATGATGAATAAATTGAGAAAATATACACTGAAATTGAAGAATTAATCCAATATGGGAAGGGGGAGGAAAATCAAACAATCATGGGTGTTTGGAAACATCCATGGGATACAGGCAGATATCAGCTAGATTATATCATGGTCAAATAGAGATTCAGAAATCAAGTTCTAGACTGTAAAGCATACCCAGGAGCAGACGTAGACTCTGACCATAATGTGTTTGTTATGAAGTGCAGGCTGAAATTCAAGAGAATAAAGAAGTAATACAAGAATAACATACTAGAAGTGAATACATTGAAGCAATCTATCATGAGAAATTTTTTTGCAAAAATGGTAGATGGTAAGAAGTAATTGAAAGCAATAAAGAAAGTGAAAGAAATATTTGAATATGACATAAGTGTTCAAGGACGAATCATCTGTAGGCTACGATTTGCTGGTGATATTATCTTGTTAGCAGAACAGCTTGAAAATATTTACAAGTTGCTGAATATCATGCACAAAATACTGAAGGAAGGTTTTGGACTAAATGTAAACCAAAACAAACAAAAGTGATTAAATGTAGCAGAAAAGATACCAATAATATAGATTAAATATAAAAATAGAGTTGGATGTGAATTTTGCTTCTTAGGAAGTAAATATAAAACTGATGACTGAAGCAGGAATGATGTTAAAAGCAGAATAACACTGGCAAAAAAGCCTTCATGACTAAGAGAAACAGTTTAGTTTCAAATATTGATCTTGGACTCAGAAAGAACTTTTGAAACTACGTGTGGAGCACAGTATTTTATGGCAGTGAAACATTGGCTTTAGGAATATCAAAAAGAAGGAAAATTGAAGCATTTGAAATGTGGTGCTATGCTAAAAATTAAGTGGACAGATGAAGTATGAAACCAACAATTTTGGAATTGATGGGTGAGGAAAGAAGTTTGTGGAAGAGTCTTACAGAAAAAAGATACAGGATGTTAGGTCATATTATTCAGGATTGTTTAACTTTTAAGAGGAGGGAACAGACAAAGGTAAGAACTGCAGAGTGTAAGCTACCTTACTCTCTATTTTCGATATTCAGTTAAAGTTTGAGGTTAACAGTCAGTACACGATACCATAGTTGAAACCGAAATAACAACACTTTAAGTTCAGAAAAGTAAATAAACAACACATAACAACCATAAATAAGAAGTTTCTAATAGAATATAAACCATAAACTCACCTAAATGAGCGTAATCCATAATAATCCTGAAGTAGAATACACAGGTTTGTTTACACAACCACAACGCTAATATTCCGCTAAATTAAACACTGTAAAGCACTTTAATAATTGTAATTTCACCGTTTTATACTATATTCACTAATAACTCGCAGTTCCAGACCCATTTAAAGCAGTAAATATGATTTTTAAAGCATCTCCACATTGAAGGAATTTCGATAATTAATTTCAGCACATCTAAATAGTTTCAGAGCTTTAAAAGTAAATTTAATCAAGTAAAATAACCGGCCAGTCAATATCCTTTAAGTTTCCAATAACCATCAACTAATAAAAAGAAGATATAAGTAAATAAAAGTCCACTTTGTGATGGCGTCATAGCAACGAACTTGTAAAATTTAATTACTCTCCGACTAACATATTTCACGAGCTAAAAACTTTTCTAAAGTACTTAAATTAAATAAAGGTTCAATTTAAAATTAGTTTTAGGCCACAATAGACTTTAAATAAAAAGTGAAGTTTCGGCTGCACAATCTACGAAAACAGTAAAACTTAGAAATTCTATAACTTCTGATAGCCTTAACCGATTTAAAAGATTTTTACACCACTGGACTCAGCAAAGGCTGGGGAACACTTTGGAAATAATATTAACTTGAGGTTTTAAAGTTTTGCAAGACCATATTTTGCATGTGACGTATGATGGCGTATCACAATACTCTAAACAAATGTGCTTTTAAATTAACCAACTTTCAAAATTCGTTTTCACCGGTCTGGAAGCTTAAAAACAATAACCAATCACAGCACTACACTTGTCTCATTATGCTCTTCATCTTGTAATTTTCTGGTAGCACTCAGTTAACAGATTCTTTTTCTAGATAGACTATTGTCTAGGTCAGTAGACCACTTTGATAAAAGTGACCCGGGCGCCATTTTTTTACACATTTTGTTGAAGTGCTCGGTCGAGTTCACATGTAGTCGTTTGTTGAGCAAGTTCAAGCGGGACCGGCAAAGGATCGCGGTGGCTGATGGGTAGTCAAGAACAGTATGGCTGACCGACGCCATTTTAAAACAGGCGGGGCAATATCAAAATTCTAAAACTTTACAACATGTGTTCATCTTAACTTTCAATTTTATTTGGGGTGGTGCGGTCTGTTCTGTTTCATGACTTGTGATCTTCGGCTAGTGATTTTCTGGGATTGCCATTGCTAACTGTGACTTTTGTAACTTCTGTGAAAATTTTTAAGAATATATACCTCAGTTATCTGGATGCAGACTTTCATTTCTACTTTAGTACCTTTCTTACAGGAGGTTAACCTGTAAGTGGCAACCTCAGTAATTATTACAGTTAGCATTCTATAAGGTTTTACACGGTTATAGAACTTTTTCTGAACTTTTGACAACTTTTTGGATGACTTCAGCCCCGTATCACGCTTCGACCCTAACAAGAGGAAGACAAAGATAGAATGTATTAAGTAGATAATTGAGGATGTGGGTTGTATGGGGTGTGTTGAGATGAAAAGGTTAATGCAATATAGGAACGGGATGTAAGATTGCATCAAACCAATTGAGAGACCGATGACAAAAAAAACAAAAAAAAAAAAAAACAGATGTGATATACAGAATTATATAAAGAGAAATGAACCACTACTTACCTCAAATAGTGACTGGACAGTGTTGAAACACGAAAAAGACACAAACACGAGAAATGTTGCAGTTTTTTGGTCTTTGCTCTTCTTCAGAATGGGGAGGGCGTTCATCTTTCCCCATTTTCTACTGGTGCTAAAGGGCCAAGACCCAAATATTGCAATGTTTCTCGTAGTTGTGCCTATTTTGTGTGTCATCTGAGGTAAGCAGTGGTTCATTTCCCTATCAAACACATCCACTTCACAGTTATTCAGCTTCATTCTGTAGTACAATTATCAAGCACTTCCTTAAAGATGCTTGGAAACCACCGGGTCTCAACATGGGACAGTTCCTTTCCATTGCCCCTAATTCTCATCTCCTTTCCCACCTCCTATCCACAGTTCCAATCTCCTCATGAATAAACCATCTGCCTTCTTGTTCCACTGCTTACCTTCTGCTCTATACCCAACAAAAAACGAGCACTTACTAGAAATGATGCTGAGATTTGTTACTCATACATGTGTAGAAATTGTTATTCATTATTAAAATTGTTTTGAATATTTATTTATTGATTGTTTGTTTGGCCTAAAAAACATTATTAATACCCTGTGGTTTAACAAAGCTTTTCCAGTTTGGAATCCACACCTATTCCAGAGTTAGAAAATGTTAAAGATTTATACAGTTATGGGAATAGGTAAGGCACACCAAGCCTTTAAGAATAAATCAGTAAATGAGGGGAAAAATATGAAAAGGTGAGAGCCCAACTGCTGTGGGATCAGTTAGAAACGGGCTATCAAGTCACAAGTATTTTTAAACCTAGTGCAGCACTTGTTGTTATGGTAGATAATATAGTGCCATTCTATAGTGAGTCCACAAAGAAGGTTTGGATAGTGATAATGATTGATATGGGATATAGTAATAATAAAAATTCAGGTTATAGTATAAAAAGTAATTGAGGTTTGTGGCAAAGGTATCATCACATACCAGTGTTTAACCAATACAAACAATGGGTCATGATGATTATCCACACTTGGATTCCAGTCTGAGGGTAGTAAAGATGGAGGTGATGGTGATAGAAAAAGGAGATGGCCTATTCTTAAATACAGTTGTGTAGTTCCTAAGTTTTTAGTTTAAGCTGTAAGGAAGCCAACTCCCTGTTATAGGTGGTTTAGGATGGTGGCTTTTTAATGTTAGAGGCAGCTGGTCATGGAATTAAAATAATTGACTACGGGGATACTGATTACAGATGCACTGTGAGATAATTCACAAACCTCAAAGAAAAAGACAAAGTTGCTGAAATAACAACAAGGGAAGTTGTAATGAGGATGGTGAAGAAAAGTGATAGCAAAGTTCTACAGTCACTTATAAGACTGTTACTAGTGAACTATAGGATAATAACAAATAAATTAGAAGAATATGGTTTATTTTTTTTGTTTGTTTTCTATCTATCTTCCAGAATAAATTGTGATATATTTTAAAGCACTTATTGATAGTGGAGGGTATCGCAAAAGCAGCTGTACTTAGCTTTGTGTAGTCATTGGTTGATCAGTGTAGAGCAGGAAGCAGCTGATAATGGCATACCTGGCAACACTGCAGTCATGGCAGCGATTCTGACACCCCAGGTAGGAGTATTGGTACAGCTGACTGAAGTTGCATGTTCACTGCTGCTTGTAGACTGGTCTCGTCGAAAGGTGGAGGCAAAGTAGGTGTCCACTGTTGTAGCTAGCTGGCTCGTGTGGGAGCAGCAGTATGCAACAAAAGTTGTACATCGCCTGCCATTGAATAGTTTATCTTGTCTTCTCTTCTTCTCAATTGTGCTAATTTTTACACCAAGATTGAGCCCGAAGATTGCTATGTCAAACTTTTGCTGTGACTTGGGAGTTAGCCTCAACACTATTTGAGCTTAACTTAATAATGACCGGTGCCCTTGGTACTTAGATTATTTTAATGCTCTGGCCTCGCATTCGGGAGGACGCTGGTTCGAATCCCCATTAGGGCATCCAGATGTGGGTTTTCCATGGTTTCCCCAAATCACTCCAGGCTTCCTTCCTGTTCCTTGTCCCCAGTCCCATCCCACCTTTAATGACCTCGACGAGGCATAAAGCCATAAGTAAAAAAACAAACCCTAGATTATTTGTTTCTATGGTCGCCACATGATTGACTTGCACCTCAATCATTTCCACTATCTCCTGAAATTAATTTCATGCTTTTTACTTATTTATCTTATATTTTGAATTTTTTTCTCTCGGTTAAAAGTCATACTTTGTCTAATTAATTGGTTGTGTGCTCAGATCATTCTAGAAGGTGCTGACTGCAACCGGTGATAAAAGATTTGATGTGGCTTTTTTGCGTTTACTAGTTGTTTTGAATATTATGTTTCACTTTCTCTGACCTTGTGGGTTAACAACACCAAAAACCAAAATATCTTCCAAACTAAATTTTTCCGATTATGGTAAATACACCTTAAAATGCTCCCCATCATAAGTTTTCCTAGTGAGAACTGATGTAATCAAATCCATTGTACTTAAAAACTACTCTAACTGTAATATCTATCTTTCTCAAAGGCAGCTTTAAAAACATACTGAAAAGATATTTCACTATTAGAATAGAAATGCTTTATTGTACTTGTTGTATGGATTAAACCTATTCCTAAATAGTTTTAACAAGGTTATAGCTATGTTACAACCCTTACAAATAACTTATCACATATTGTTTATTTATAAATAACTTTAGCAATAACCGTTTTGTGTTATTACTACTTTTTTATTCTATTTTTTCCTTATTCATTAATTATGACATTTTAAATTTCTGTATTTAAGCATATTTACTTTAGCATTACACCACTATCTTTGATGTATATATATATATATTGGATCCATCCGAGAAAGATCAGAAATCGGGCGGGTTGAATGGAGTTCCTTAGAGGCAGCGAAGGTAGGCTGTGGAAATCCCTCAGACAGTGGAGAGTAACTACGGGAATGCAGCAGATACAAGGATCCGGTTTATTAGACTCAGTCTGACAATACATAATGACACATAGCACAGTGATTTTGCCTCGATGGTCAGGCATGAAGAGAGCTCCATGTGCTGTGCACCGGCTTTAAGTAGCCCTTCGTAGATGTCACTGCAGTCACTGTGGCGCTGCTCGCTGCATCTGTAGTGCCTTCTAGTATCTAGCCCCGTACACCATATCCGACACGGCCATTCTTCTGAGACAGCAATCCCTGACTTGTCGGAGCTAGAAATAAAAAAAAAAAAAAAAAAAAAAAAAGATCATCGGCCATGGCCTTAGGAAGGAATCATCCTGGCATTCACCTCGAGTGATTTCGGGAAACCATGGAAACCGAAATCAGGCTGGTAGTTGGTTGTTGCAATGGAGTCTTCAAGAATGCCTGTCTCAGGCAGTGCTCTGTTGCTTTTCTTGTGATCCCGGAAGGGTTTGTAGGATCCGTCACGGCAGTCTGGTGAGGCTGATTTGGCATTGCTTCATGGCCATCTCCTTATCAGCATCCATCGAATGTGTGAAGATTCTGTGTACAAAAGATGGCTAACCACAGCATGTTCGGCTATCCTGACTTAAACGATTTTGTTAAATAATGACATTGTCAAAGTAATGAGGAAAAAAACTAAGATAATCCAGGTTTAATGTATGAGTTTCTGATTTAACATGAAAAAAAAAAAATACTATCTTCTTAACATCAAAACAAGTTTTTAATAACTCATTTTCTTCCCAGCGAAGTCCCAGGGAAATTTGAAAAGTGTTTTCTATACACTAACGTGAACAAATTTCTTTTCAATCCTTATAAAAGAACGAAATTTCCTGATCGAACCATCCACAGACTTTCTTGTAGTGATGCCTGATGACGGTAATGGTTCATGGTGCCAGATTATAAAATTCACTCTTCAAGGTGAGGTCCACATAAATAATAAAAATTACTCTTCAAGGCAAGGTCCAAATAAAATTAAAATTTACTCTTCAAGGCGAGGTCCAAATAAAATCAAAATTTACTCTTCGTGGCGAGGTCCAAAACTATGTAATAACATTTACTCTTTGAGGGGAGGTCCAAAACAAGGTAATAATATTTACTCTTAATGGCAAGGTCCCATGCAAATTACAGAATTTACTCTTCATGGTGAGGTCCCATACAAATTATGGTGTTGGTATCAAAGAAATTTTAAGATTTCATTCCTAGTAGTAAAGTCCTTGGAAATTGTGGTACTTTGATGTCAACATCCAATATGGACTGAAAAGTTTGTTTTCCTTTTAAGAGATTTTGATTGAACTATCATTCTTCATTGGGTAGCGTGGGTAACGTTTTTTGGAAAAGAAGCACTTTGCTTAAGTTGGTGTCCTGCTAAAGTTTCACTCCAGGCGCTATTACTATTACTCCGTGATTCACTAAAAGTGTGTAGCTGAGGGTGCATTGCACCTATCCAGGAAGGTAATGGTTTGGAAGGGATATACAGGATATGGCAGGAGGCGTCCATGGGCTATTGTGAGGAGCCATCCCAGCATTCGCATGGAGCGATCTGGGGAAACCATGGAAAACCCAGATCAGGATGGCCGGAGTGCTTTATCGAAAGCTACTCCTGTAGGATTTTATGTTTAGTCGCCCGGTAAATCCTTTCTATTCCACTCCCTAATCGCTCGTGGGAAAAATGAGTACTGAAATGATTCGGTTCTGGCACTGATTTCTCTTATCTTATTTTCGCGGTCATTCCGCGATATGAATGTTGCTGGTAGCAATATTTGTTTACTGTCATTCCAAAATACGTCAATCGAGAATTTTTCAATTAGGTTCTGTCGAGAGCAACACCTTCGGTGCTCCAGGTCTTCTTCAACATCACACTTACACTTTCCCTCCAACTATATATACCTGTCACAAATTGGGCAGTTCTTCTTTGGACCATCTCTAATGCCTCCATTAATCCCTTTTGATGGGGACCCCATACAGAGCAACAATATTCTAAGTGAGGCCGCACTAGTGACTTGTATTTAACTTCCAGAGTGCATTGTTTTAAATTATGACCTAGAAATCGAAGCATATGATTTGCTTTCCCAATTACATTCTCGATATGCTCATTCCACGACAAATTATTACGAATTGTTACCCCTAGGTATTTAGTGGAATCTACCGTTCTAAGGACAGTGCCATTAATTGTATATTCAAAGCTAAATGGTGTCACCTTTTTACTTACACATATGACTTGGAACTTTTTAGCGTTTAACTCCAACTGCCAATCTTTACACCACGCAATTATTTTCATAATATTGTCTTGTAACAAAGCACAGTCGTCCAGGGTTGTGATTTCAAGATAAATAATAGCAACATCGGCAAATAATCTTTTCATTCCCCTTATTATGTATAATCATTAATGTATATGAGAAACAACAGAGGCCCTATCATGCTTCCCTGAGGAACCCCGGACCTAACCTCAGCAAGTGATGAACTCTCACCGTCGAGAACTACACACTGTGTTCTGCCCTCCAGAAAGTCTGCAACCCAGTCGCATATTTGTCTAGATATGCCGTAACCACGAAGTTTCTTAAGTAACCTAGTGTGAGGCACAGTGTCGAAAGCTTTTTTTAAAGTCTAATAGAACTAACTCTACCTTGGATTGCTCATCTATAATACGGCTCAAGTCGTGAATTAAAAGAGCAAGTTATGTTTCGAAGCATCGGCCTTTTCTGAATCCATGTTGATTTGGGTTTAAAAGCTCACCTTCATCCAAAAACCGCATAACATTTGAATAGATGATGTGTTCTAAAATCCTGCAAAATATTGAGGTTAACGAGATAGGCCTATAATTTTGAGGATCATTAACATTCCCATTTCTAAACACTGGACTTACGATGGCGGTCTTCCATTCGACTCGTATTTTTCCTTGATCCAAGGAGGCGGTATATAATTTCATCAAATACAGCGCAATTTCCTTTGCATACCATGAGTAGAATCTTGTAGGAGTACCATCTGCTCTGGGAGCCTTATTGGGATTTACATTCATAAGCAGTTTAGTTATTCCCTCGATATCAAGAATGAGATCATTTGTAATTTTGTTGGTATGATTGTTAAATATCAGAATCTCCTCTGAGTTTTCTGTCGTGAAAGCTTTTTTAAATACATTATTCAAAATTTCTGCTTTCTCTATGCTAGTTTCTGATAATTCCCCATTTTCTTTAATCAACGACGGCATGACCTTACGAGAGCCTCTTATTAATTTGACATATGACCAGAACTTTTTTGGATTAGTAATCAGATTTTCAGATAAATTTCTGACTTGGAATTCTTTAAATGCATCACGCATTGCCTTACACAATTCCACTCGCAACTGGACTAATTTAGCGCAATTAGACGAGTCCCCCGATTTCTTTACCGTTTCATGTAAAATGCCTTTGCCTCCTGAACAAACATTTCACTTCCCTATTGAACCACGAGAAGTTCTTACTAACCTCAATAAACTTCGTGGGAACAAATTGATTTAAGCCGGTCCATATTATTTTATTTTTTTAAAATCAAACCAAAGTTCCTTAACATTTGTATTTAGCGTGTACGTTTCAAAATTTTTCACCAAATGATCAACCATAAATTCATCGTTTGTCTTATCGAAACAATATATGAGTTTGTCTTTATCATGCTTCAAATTCATACTAGATTTTAAAGTTACCACAACTGCCTTTTGATCACTTATACCGTCTTCTATACAAACTGTATTTACAATATCTGGATTGTTTGTAAGAAAAAGATCCAAAATGGACGAGGAATCTTTGACGCTCCACGTATGCTTTTCGATCATCTGTTCAAGAGAATTTTCCGCAAATGATTCTAGGAAGGTTTCAGTTATTAAGCTATCTCTTGCGCATGACTTGAATATAATGTATCCCAGTTAACTGAGGGTATATTAAAATCGCCTCCCATGATGAATGTATGTCCCTGAAATTTTTGAGAAATACTATTAAGTGACTGTCTAAAATACTCCGCGTTATCTAATCCAGCATCCGGAGGTCGGTAAAATGATCCTATTATGAACTTTAAACTTCTGCCAATTTTTACCTTCACCCATATTAACTCACAAAAATTTTCCGTTTCATTTATTACGGAGCAATTGACGGTTTTATTAACGGCCACGAACTCTCCTTTACCCATTGAGGTAGTTCTGTTTATCCGAAAAACATTGAATTGAGGAGCAAATACTTCGCTAGATTCTACCTCTGGCGTCAACCAGCTCTTGGTTCCTAATATTATATCGACATCATTAGTCGCAACTGTAGCGTGGAAATCGGCTTCTTTCCCACTAATACTCCGACAATTAAGGATCGTTATCCTTAGCGGCTTAATATCGGTATCTGAAGAGTCTAAATTCGCATTTTTACTGTTTGCATTCCGAAAGGAAATGGGTGAAGTATTTGGAGCTCTAAATTTTGATTTATTTGTGCCATCACTTCCAGAACCAAGATCTACGTTACCGACGCGTCTTCTTCGTTGAACAGAGTGATCCTCGGACCTCACGGTGTTCCTAAAAAATAATTCACATCAAGCCAGTTCCATATTTTAGCAGCCACTTTGGTCACCAATCTTGGTGTGTAGTGGATGCCCGACCTGTCAAACGCGTCCCAGCTGGCAGCTATCATCGGTCGAAGGTCGACAAAGCCCCAGTTGTTTTTGCGACACAGCTCCTGTAAACTAATATTCAAATTATATATCTTCCACCATACGGCTTCCCCACAATCGATGCGTGGCACGACACTACAAATGGAAAACTGCAACGTTGCCGAATTCTCATGTGCTGATTCATACGCCTTGTGGCCCAACTTGTCCATATTTTTCACTATGTCTGAAACAGAAACATGACACGAATCGTTAGTACCGACGTGCACAGCTATCCTTAACTGATGGCAGTTTGTTTCTCTAATCGCTTTTGGAATGGCCTCCATGACACGTGTTAGTATTAGGGTCTGCACCATCCTTCTCAGCTAGATCTCATAGGAGTTTCTCCAGACGTCGAAGGTTGGAGCTTCCAATGATAAGTAAACCTTTCCCTGGCATCACTCGATGTTTACGAAAAAATCTTCCCTGCTGTGTTTCTGGGCCATTCGCATTAAGATCTTCAACTTCCTGCAAAACTGAAAATGAATTACTTAGGGGCAAGATATCATTTTTCCCGTCAGTTACTTTGGAATTTTGATGCCTTTCTCCTATCCACACGGTGCCAGACGTTCCCTGCAACAGATACCTGACAATCATCACCTGCCGGTTATACATCAGTAGCCTGCGGCAATTCTTCGATGCACTACCGCTCCTCGTCTAAGATGCTCCACACCTGTGCCTGAAGAGATGCCATTGTAGTATCAATCTCTTTGTGAGCCTGACGCCTCCTGTAACACATTGCACAATCGTTGTCCCTAAAACAGCCAAAAACGGAGCCACAAACAAATTAATCGGCAACTGCTGCTACGGCTGCTCAAGCTAAACTGACTGGATCACTACCTAAACAGGAAATATTCAAAGATAACGAAAAAAACTAGCACAATTCAAATCACACACCAAAGTCGGCTACTGCTGCTAAGTCTGCGACAGCCCATCTGACTAGATCACTACCAAAACAGGAAATATTCAAAGATAACGACAAAAACTAGCACAATTCAAATCACACACAAAAGTCGGTTACTGCTGCTACGGCTGCGATAGCTCAACTGACTGGATCACTACCTAAACAGGAAATATTCAAAGATAACGATGAAAACTAGCACAATTCAAATCACACACAAAAGTCGGCTTCTGCTGCTACGGCTGCGGAAGCTCAACTGACTGGATCACTACCTAAACAGGAAATATTCAAAGATAACAACAAAAACAAGCACAACACACAAAAGTCGGCTACTGGTGCTACGGCTGTGGAAGCTCAACTGACTGGATCACTACCTGAACAGGAGATATACAAAGATAATGACAAAAACTAGCACAATTCAAATCACACACAAAAGTCGGCTACTGCTGCTAAGTCTGCGACAGCTCAACTGACTGGATCACTACCTAAACAGGAAATATTCAAAGATAACGCCAAAAACTAGCACAATTCAAATCACACACAAAATTCGGCTACTGTTGTTACGGCTGCGGAAGCTCAACTGACTGGATCACTACCTAAACAGGAGATATTCAAAGAAAACAACAAAAATTAGCACAATTCGAATCACACACCAAAGTCGGCTACTGCTGCTAAGGCTGTGGAAGCTCAACTGACTGGATCACTTCCTAAACAGGAGATATTCAAAGATAACGACAAAAATTAGCACAATTCAAATCACACACAAAAGTCGGCTACTGCTGCTATGGCTGCGACAGCTCAACTGACTGGATCACTACCTAAACAGGAAATATGCAAAGATAACAACAAAAACTAGCACAATTCAAATCACACACAAAAGTTGGCTACTGCTGCTACGTCTGTGACAGCTCAACTGACTGGATCACTACCTAAACAGGAAATATTCAAAGATAACGCCAAAAACTAGCACAATTCTAATCACACACAAAATTCGGCTACTGTTGTTATGGCTGCGGAAGCTCAACTGACTGGATCACTACCTAAACAGGAGATATTCAAAGAAAACAACAAAAATTAGCACAATTCGAATCACACACCAAAGTCGGCTACTGCTGCTAAGGCTGTGGAAGCTCAACTGACTGGATCACTTCCTAAACAGGAGATATTCAAAGATAACGACAAAAATTAGCACAATTCAAATCACACACAAAAGTCGGCTACTGCTGCTACGGCTGCGACAGCTCAACTGACTGGATCACTACCTAAACAGGAAATATGCAAAGATAACAACAAAAACTAGCACAATTCAAATCACACACAAAAGTTGGCTACTGCTGCTACGGCTGCAGAAGCTCAATTAATGACCAGATGTTTTGTTTTGACACGAACTGCTACAGCTGAAAAATGAATCCAGATGCTGAAGACTCACGAGAAGTATTGCGTGCATTATATTGCTGCGTGTTACATTTGTGCTGGAGATGTGGAGTGCAGAGATGAAAGGTGAGGAAATTATTTGTGCATCTGGGTGGGTAGAGAAGATAATGACCCATGCTGTTTAGTTTTTGAATTACTTGTGTGTGATTTTTTGAGCAGTTGAGTAATACGAATTTTGCATTATTGTGGAAATGCTCTTTTGGATCGTGCTTGCTGCCGAGATTTTCGGATGCATATCGGCTTTGAACTTTTAGACTTTTGGGTGTTATACTCTGTGGGTAGCCTATTGTTTAACAATGTTGGTTTTCTGTGGTGTGTAGTGGTAGTTGTTAGTAGCAGCGTGGCTGTTCCGGATTTGGAAATCAACATGTACCATCAATTTTCCTTCCTGGTGCTGTAAGTACAAATCGAAGGCCTGTAGGTACGCTTGCCCTATTTGCAGATTTCCTCGTCCTTTTGCTAGTCTAGCGTATTGGCGTTTCCTCCTGCGAGTTTGAAGAGTGTGGCCATAACTTGGTAAACTGGGGTATGAATTGTCGAAATTTAAAGCCCTATAAACTGTTGCAGTTGTGTGATCCATAGAGGCGAGGAGGAAGTTGATATGTGCGCTTGGGTATTCTGTTTAAGTTGGGTCAAACGATTCGATCTGTTATGGCAAATCCTAAGTTGATTTGACTTAAGAAATGTCTATCTGGGTGGATTAAAGAAACTCGTGGTGGTTTCAATTTTCAGCCCGTGTTTTAAACTGTCAAATCCTGTCAGTGGTGGATGAAAAAGTAATTGCCATGTGCTATTGCTATGGTGTACACTACTGGGCCTAAAGATTTTAAAACTGTTCTTTGAAAAACTGCACCTGCCGTCAGGAATATATTATGCTGTGTGTTCGGTTGCAGGTATTTGAAGGTAGTCACTTAGAATATCCTCACAGCAAAACAAGTGAACCATTTGCTATATGGTCTTCCACTAGAAGGCAGTAGAAATTATTCTGTGATGGTATTGTCATTGAAATGCCTATTGTCCAATTATGTGCGGTCAGAACAGGTGTTTTTGGGCCGGCAATACGGGCCTAGCATATAGCGAAGGTCACGCCGTTATTATACATGTGTTTAATAGTTCCTATACTTTCTGCCTTGCGGTCTTTCTTTTTTTTTTTTTTTGCCTAGAGTCATTATGTGCGCCATGGGTCTGCAGGTCACAAGTGTGATACGACCATGTTGACACATTGTCCATTACCTATGAAAAGTGTATAGAACACAAGCAATTTAGCCAGGGTGGGCGATATTAGGGTGGGACATATGATCATTTTAGTGGTGGTTGGATACCCACAAATTTGCTACATCCAAGCACTTTTTGGCTTCTGCTAAAGGTCACTAGTTGACTTACTGTCGACTCCTTGTTACAAAATTTCTTGCCCTGGTAATATTTTTTTTACTAGCTTGTGGTTAGAAAGCACATGGGAAAACGTGTCTACAATCATAACATCTTTGCCTGGCTCAAGATCTGGCAGTTAGCGTGGGTAGCATCCAAGCCTAGCGACACTAAGGCCAGGTGTATCCATTTTCCAGCCAATTTGATGGCGCTACTCTTTGATGGGGGGGGGGGGGGGCGTTCAAATCCAAGGCCATAGTAAAATGTAAGCGACTCACCATTGTTGTTCAGCCTTCTACCTTGCAGCTCCTTATGCTCCTGTTGACCGTTTGTAGGAGGCGATGGGAGTGGCGGCCCCGCTGGCTCTCCATCAAGTGCCCGCCATCATGGGCATTGTGCTGCCCGATGGACTCTGCGTCCACGACGGTAGCCGGCTGCTTGGCTGTCCGCTGGCTCTGGTTCTTCTCTCTGCTTGGGTTTGAGAATTCTCAGCCTGTCGTCGATTGGTAAAGCTGTTTTCCCCAACACATCGATTATGGTAGTAGGCAGTCGGTGGCATTCTCAATAGTACTATGTGGCTACTGTTGCGCGTGTCTGAAGTCAGCTTCCTCTTCCGGCATGTGGTTGCTTGTAGTTCACGAATCGGCAAGTCTCTAGTTTCCCTGTTGTATGCTGTCTGTTGTGATTGGGTTAGGTTGGCCACAATATTAGCCACGGCTATTTTATCATTGGCGAGGCCCTACAAGCGTGATCTCAATGTTTAGGCTGTGTGTTCCTCGTCCGTGCTGGCTTGCCTTTGCTGACTAGTGTTCAGTGTTGTGGTGGCGCTTTTCACTTGGTCGTATCTTGCGGGGAAGAGCTCCTTCAAATGCGTCTACATGATACCCGTGAAGACTGGAGTGGGTGGGGGATTGCAGCCCTTGAAGCGGTCATTTGCTTATGCAAGTATGGTAGTTCGCTGCCAGATGTGGGCGGCTTTATCGCTGCGATGACTTCCATCAGGTTTTGCTGCTCAGCATCCCACAAGGCTCCAAATGATGCTGGACTGGGCTGTGTCATTCCGTAGCTCTCTCCAGTCCGGGGGCGATCCCAATTCTGATGTCGGATCCATCCGGGAAAGATCAGGAATCGGGTGGGTTGAGTGGAGTTCCCAGTTAGAGGCAGATGGCTCGTCAGCGAAGGTAGGCTGTCGATATCCCTCAGACAGCGGAGAGTAACTACGAGAACACAGCGGATACAAGGATCCAGTTTATTAAACTCAGTCTCACAATACATAATGAAACATAGCACAGTAATGTTGTCTCAATGGTCAGGCATGAAGAGAGCTCCATGTGCTGTGTGCCGCCTTTAAGTAGCCCTTCATAGATGTCACTGCAGTCACTGTGGCATTGCTCGCTGTGTCTGTGGTGCCCTCTAGTAGCTAGCACCGTACACCAGATCCTACATATATATATTACAAAAGTTATCAGTAGTTCCCCTTGTATTATTTCACCATAAACGCCTCTATCACGTCCACCCTGCTCTCCATGGCCAAGCTAGTAATGGGGCAAGCCTTTTTGCATGTATGCCACCTTTCCAAATATTTGAATACTCTCTGCATGAATAAGGTTTAAAACAAAAATATTGTATAGTTGTTTATTATATATTTGTTACATACTTTACCTGTAAAAGAAAATTTTCCTACTTTCTTTTGCTGCAAATCAAGTGCCAGCTTATGGTTATTTTTAACGAATCACCCAAGCCACTGAAAGGGTGTAAATTTTCTGTCGGGCATGTGCTTAATCACAGTGATAATAAAAGAAAATTCTGTCTCACATTTTTGCCAATTAGGCAGTTTGTAGAATTTTGACCATTTATAAAGCTTTGCATAAATTTATAATTAAAAAAGTCTGTTAAGGCATTTGAGTTCATTATATAATTAATATTATATTTATCTTTGGTAACCATAAGTAAGTTTTCCGTCAGTTTAACTATTCTGTAAGATTAATGTTATTCTTAAAAATCATAAGCATTTATTGTTATACTTTACATTCAGATGTCTCAGTAAAATCACATTTTAAGTACTATAGCACTAATATTTAGTTGAAAATGTTTATTTTGTTAAAAAAAAAAAAAAAATTAAAATTGAAGAATTGGCTGTTATTGACTATAGTATTATTAACTCTCAAGATCCTCACAAATGTAATAATAGTAATATTAATATATTTTATTTTAAGTAAAATGAATTTTTGATTTTGATTTCAGCACGTAAAAACAACCACACTTTTCCATCTGAAGAAACTGAAGAAAATGCTCTCATTTATAAATATAATCCTCAATACACTGGAGACCATCTTGCATTTGAACAATGTTATTTTTGTACAAACAATGGTATAACCAGTGGTGTAATCCCAGGTGCAGGACAAATTTGCCAACTCCCTTACATTCCAAGAAGAAAGAAAAAGAAGGTTCACCACCACAGGATTTGCCGCGCCTTCAGGCATAATTTTGCTACCCTCAGAAAGTGCCACCTGGGGCAGGGTGGCCCTCCCCCATGCTATGACGCTTGGTATAACATTAAAAACTAAAATACCAAGCAGCATATTTATACTCATTTTCTGTTTTGGAGGGTAATGACTAATTTTGTTTATGTAATTATACTGGAGTTCCATGTAATGTATATAATTTTTTTGCACATATATTAGTTTAATCTGTCTGTTGTATGTTAAAAATCTCATGATCAATGTGTTTCTTTAACATCCCAGTATCTGATTGATTAGAACTTTTCATACATTCTTGATCCTGGTGATAATATAATAGGTTAAAATTCTAATCACAAATTTACACTAATCAATCAAATAATTAGTGGAAATTAAGTAGATTTAATTACTTCTCACAGTTTAAATGTTTACTGGAGTAACATATAATAAATTCCAATCCAGTAGCTTTTCATTGTTGGTTCATGTCTATGTTCGAGATGGTTTTGTTTAATAAGCATTAGGATGCTATATTTGCTGCATAATTTGACTTAGAGGAATGTTACTGCTTGGTGAGTCATTGTTAAATTGCTGTCTTTCTTTGTATGGATAGAAGAGCTGTTTGCACATTTTGCAAACCTTATCACAGAATTTGTTGACAGCTTTACTCAATGTTGCAATGTTGGATCAGATCCATGTTTGCATTTGAGAATGTTGTCCATGGCTTGCTCCTTACAAGCATCACATTCTTTTTTAAAAATATATATTTATTCAGCATAACAATATTGAATTTAATTTAATTGTGGTGCAGCGCATGCTTTGTCAATGTCCCTACTCATTTAATTACTCCTTTCCTCTTCTTCTTATTATTATTATCTCATAAACTTTGGGTTTTAATTCTGCTTTATGATTTACAAATTTTTATTTTAAATTTCTTCAGCATTTTTAGTAAAATATTCATCACCCCCTTCCTAATATAGTCCTACCCATGCCACACAAAAGGAAATTATCTCACTTCCTTATATATAAAAACGAGTGTCAACTCATGCCTGTGGTCATCTTTACCTTAACAAGCAATACCCGTAATTCTTTGACTAATATATCTCAAAGCTTCACCACCAACATATGCCTTGTACACTCCCAGTAATCTCTTCACTCTCCTACTGTTTTTCAATTACTCCCAATCCTCCTCCGTTATCATATCAAGCACTGAATGGTAGTTTCCACAAACAGATCTTGGTGTTCTCCTCTGCATACCCAAAATATGAGTCCCAGATTACATCACTATATTCAAGCAATGGTGTGACCAAAGATTTGTAACCCAATTCCTTCACTTTTCTGCTACATACTCTCATCTGTGATGGATTTTGTAACTTTTTCCTACCATCTGCACAATCTGTTCTGCCAAGTTGAGTATATTATGAAAAGTTATGCCAAGGTATTTGCACTTCAAGCCTTCAACAAACATTTCTTTCCCCTTCTTCTTCTTCTTGTGTCGATGACAGCATCAAATATGTGATATTTTTTCTTCCAATGCGATGGCTTTGTCAATAGCTGACTGGAGGTCAAATTGAGATACATTTATTCCAATTTGTGGACAAGACAGCAAATGTACCATGGTTTCTCTCTCCCCGCACAACAAGTTGTATCTGGCTGTTCTCCCAGGTATCCCCAAGTGGCAAGTGTAGCTTTGCAGCAGCCAACTCAAACTCGAAGCCTGTTTAGCGAGTTCCATATGGGCCATGGTTGTTCAGACCCAGGTGGCAGACCCTCTTTTGGCTTGATCCACTTGAACCCTTGTTGTAATCTCTCCTCCCAGCCAGTATATTTCTTTCCCCAACATATAGTCATAAACAATCTTTAATGTTATAAATCTATGTTCATAATAAACCGATTCTTCTTGGCATTTATTTTCATTCTGTGTTAACTAACACAGTTAGATATTCTATCCACATCACCTGGCATCTGTTCACTGTCCTCTCCATTGTTGATCATATTATATACCATAATGTCATCTACAAATAACCTAAATTCTGACTGTGAATCATAAACACAGTCATTCATTAAAATAATGAAGATCCATGGTCCCAGTACAATACTCTGTGCTACTCCCATATTCACATCCACCTTTTTTGGTACTGCATTTCCTAAATGCCTTGTGTTCTATGTTTTAAGAATTTCTTTACCCATCAAATCACTTTTTCATCTCCTCCAACAGTTTTAAACTTATTTAAAACCATTTTATGGCTCATTCTGTTAAATGCTCCAGAAAGATCTAGTGCTACACTAACAACTTGTACTCCGTGTCAAATTCATTCAAACCATATTGCCCACCTTCTGAGATTCACTTGAATATCCTTGCCTAAAGCCAAGTTGTCGATTTGCAAACCAATTTTACTTTTCTGATGTAGTTGCATATCAATATTTCCACCATTTTACCTATCACTGATATTAAACTAATCAGCCTGCAGTTTCCAACTATTTGTTGCCCCTCCTTTATAAACCAATATGCCACTAGTACCACTCTTTTTCCATCGTCTGGTAAGTAGCAAGACTCCAGACCCATTTTAAACAAAATTTCAAAATAAGGTTCAACATTGTTTCTCACTATCTAAAATAAACCTGTAATAATATTATCTACATGGGCCCCTTTTAAGTTTTTTGTCTTTCTAATTTCCTTTATAGTTTCTCTTTCAAACTTTGTAATTTCCTCTCCTCTGATTTATTCCCTCCCATTCCAGATTGATAGTTCTCATTTAATCAGTCACTCAATATCTCTGCCATTTTATAATTCTTCAGTAACTTCTTCACCATATCTGTCTATAGCTGTCTCAACTCCCTCCCTTTCTCTCTGTTTTCTAACGTAGCGACAGAAATTTCTAGACGCATCCATGAGTGGTTCCCCCTGCACCAGTAATATTCTTCATAAACCCATCTTTAGCTACCTTCTTTGCTGTTATTAATTCCTTATTTTGCTGTTTCAAGTTTTCTCTACTGTCTTGCTGTCTCTTAACTCTGTTATATTTTCTTGCTAACCTCTTTAATCCCCTCACCTCATTATTATAGCATGTATGTTCTATACTTCTCTTTTTTTACTGTTTTGGAACAAAGATATCTTCGCCATTTTTTTATTATATCCTTGAACGCTTCCCACTTTCTCTCCTCTGTACTTCCACCATCCTTCTATTTTCTCAACCTTCCTCTGAAATATCTCCTCAGTTCTAAAATCTGTGTACTTAGTTTCTCCTTCAGTTTTGTCCACTTGTTTACTAAATGCCACAATATCCATCAGAACTCTATTGTGATTATTTATTCCTTCAGTTACTTGACACCCCATAAGATTTTCGTCATGCTTTATCAGAAAGATATCCCTCAAGTTTGGTCCCCTTATGTTCTGCCTTACCACTTGTGTAAAGCCTCTTCCCTTACCAGGGTATTTGCATATCTCTGTTCCTGTGTGTTATTAATCTTATTTTCTATCCAGTTGACACCTAGTAATTATAATCCTGCCAATAATGACCATTCTTTATTCACCTCTGAACTGAGAATACTAGTTATCTACAAGAGCCTCATCTTCATCATTCATTCATCAAGTTTGGTATGCAGCCAACACCCTGATTTATTTTTCTTTCTTACTACTCCAGAAATGTGCTCCTTGTGTTTTATGGTCAAGAAGTATGAAAACCATAAAAGTGTAATAATCTTTGATAACCAGAATGAATACCCTTCCACCAATTGCTCCTCTATCCATCCTAGTATTCCTTCTTTTAACCAAGACTCTACCCCTATAATTACTTGTGGTTTATGCATCTGTGTGGTTTATGCATCTGTTTAGAGTTTTCAAATTCTATTACTTTGTTTATTATATTTCTGCAGTTCACCAGTAACAGTCTTAAAATTTGATTTGTGATATTTTCAGCATTTACCTTCATCTTTCAATTTGTACCCTCATCTGTTACTATTTCAACAGCTATATTTCTTTAGGACTAGTGATTTTTTCCATTGTCCATCTACAATCGTTATGCCTTTGATCACTATTTTTATTCTCTCACCAGCATTCCCTAACCTAAAAAAAGGCACAGTCCTGATCCCATAATCACTGGAAGTGGGCTTCCTTACAGCTAATAACTCAGAATATATCCTGTTCCTCCTTCTATTTAGGTGCAGGCAATGCCTGTGAAATGTCACCTATCAATGGTGTTCACAGCACAATCCCCAAGAAAGATCTAATGCCTTTCCCAAGAAGCTCCTCAGTGTCTACTTTTACCCGTCTCAAAGCATGGTTCAATTGGCTGATCATGGCGATTCAAGACCTGCACGAGTTCCAGCCCGATAGGCTGTGCCTCCTTCAGCACCTTCCTACGTCACTACCTTCACTTATCAATATTATTGCCAGCACCTCCCACTATCACTACTGTTTCCTCTTCAGTGAAATCTATACAGAGTGATCCTATATACTCTATAACCTGCACTAATGTTGCACTAGGTTTGAAAAAACTTCTGACAGAGTAGCCTGTGCCTAATTGATCCTGTAGGAGAGGGCTAACTCCTTTCCCATGGATACTACCTACCAGCAAAACCTTTTTCTTCATACTTTTTCCTTACACACCTCTATTCCTAAAAACTGTTCCAGACCTGCTACATCTACACGAGACTCTTTCACACATGTCTTTGATAACAGGTCAAACCTATCTCTCCCCACAATATGTGAAGTATCTGGCACCTTCTTAACACTAATTCTATTTGTCTTGTAACCTGATGCCAGCTCACAACCAACCCTTTCATCCATCCCACTAATATCTCCATCTATCTTTTCCAACTCTGTGGGCTGAGCCAGAAGGCATCTATCAATTCATTCATCTTACTAATTGTTAGGCTCATCTCCCTGATTATTTTGTATGGCTTTGAAATTTTCCTATCCTGGTTTGAAAGTTTCCTATCCTGTTCTGAAATTTTTCTATCCCTAACACAGAGTGGATAGAACCATGAAAGAGCCTCACTTAGTTCCCTTTTTCCCTTCTACCCTATGTACCAGTGAAACCACTTCTTACCCTCACTGCAATCCAAACCATTCACCACATGTCTGCTACAGGCGCTACACTTTCCAACCATTATTTCCTCAATTTTTTTTTTAAAAAAAAGAAGATAAAAAAAAACTACCAGCACTTTTTAAACAAGCCTTAAGGATTAAAATATGTTATTCTATATACCTTGAATTTAACTGATAGTCTAATAAAAGGGAAGCTTTACACTGTACATCATTTTTTTATTGAAGCATTATTTCATTACAATAAGTAAAAAATATGAAAAATGTACTTAAAAGCCAATAAACAAAACCTACACTAATGAACTTCAAAATCTAACTTAAGATGGAATTTAACAGGTTGATACTATTTAGCGCTGATGTGAACAGTAACAAATCAGTTATTTTTGAAAAAAATTAATATTAGGAAATTTTTATTGTAATGTATTAGACAATAATTAAATAACAATTACATTTAAGATATAACAGGCCAAATACTTTAACTTATGCTTATAAATTTCAAATCTTAACTGACTGGAATTTAAAATATAGGTACTTTATAATCCTAATGTGAATAAAACCAACAGTTATTTACAAATAATAATTATTATTATTATTACGATTTATTGTATTTTATGTCTTAGAACTAATTAAGTAATAGACTGTTATATTTTATACCAAATAGAATCTACAATATGTGGTAACATATACATCAAATACAACAACAACAACTGGTGTTCAAACTACTAATTTAATTACATACCATATATAAGAAATTATAATTGTTAAATAACTTATGAAACAATGTTTACCTGTAGTATAGTATTCTTAATAAACTAATCCAAGCCTTCAGCCATTTTATAAATTAATAAAATGTGAGATTAATATATGAGAGAATCTTACAACAATGATGTAAATTTAAAAGTTATATTTAAATGTTGAGGAACTTTGGTTTAATTTAAAAGAAATAATATGGACCGGCTTAAATCAATTTGTTCCCAAGAAGTTTATTAAGAGAAGTGAAACGTTTGCTCAGGAAGCAAAGGCGTTTACATGCGACGGTAAAGAAATCGGGGGACTCATCTGATCGCGCTAAATTAGTCCACTTGCGAGCGGACGTGCGTAAGGCAATGCGTGATGCGTTTAAAGAATTCCAAGCCAGAAATTTATCCGAGGATCTGATTACTAATCCAAAAAAGTTCTGGTCATATGTCAAATTAATAAGAGGCTCTCGTAAGGTCATGCCGTCGTTGATTAATGAAAATGGGGAATTATCAGAAACTAGCGTCGAGAAAGCAGAAATTTTGAATAATGTATTTAAAAAAAGCTTTCACGTCAGAGAACTCGGAGGAGATTCCGATATTTAACAATCGAACCAACAAAATTATGAATGATCTCGTTCTCGATGTCGAGGGAATAACTAAACTGCTTATGAATGTAAATCCCAATAAGGCTCCAGGACCAGACGGTATTCCTACAAGATTCTACTCTAGGTACGCAAGATTTTAAAGTAATTTGGTCTACAAACCTTAGCTGGGTTTTGTGAGCAGCTCTTCACACACAACCAATGATCATGCAGTCCAAAGAAAGTCAATATACTACTATAACATTCAATTTTTACATTCTTTGTGTCAATAGAGTAAAAAAAATGTTCCTTTATTTCTATTATCACAACATTTATTCATATATCTTACCATGATTACTATACTGAAGTAGTTAATTAGTTGTTTGTATGACCTGGTTACACTAAATATATCTGAAGGAGCAATAAATAGGAACTATTTCTTTTGTTTTGATACGAGATTTCTAAGTACATTAATGTACCATTCATACCAATTCATTGGTAATTGAAATTAAGATATAGTATGCAGGCATAACTACAAATTTAGAATTTTATTCGTGCTTTAAACTGTATCAAGTATTTACAGTGTATAAGCTGCTAGTCTAATCAACCAACTTCTGAATGATGCAACTGGCAGCAGCTGTAAAGGATTTGCCTAGTCCACATTACAGATCCTGAGCAATAAAGATGAAAACACAGACACAAATTGTAAGGACTAATCTAAGATTAATGAAACTGTGTAAATAATATCAAGATGCTTTAACGCCCTCTAATGTAGCAATAGCATATTGTTTTCACGAGTATGCTGCAACCTTGTTTCGTTTACTTACTATCACGAGTAAGTAAAATGTTTATGGTACAATTGTACAATGCACAATTATTAAGTCTTTAGCAGATGAAGGTGTTAAACCAGCTATTTTGATGATGTATACAGTTTGCCAGTGATACACTTATGAATTAAAGTTGTACAAGAGACATAAGCTCTTCTGTGAAGTTCTGACAGTACTTACCAACCTCACTCTTACATGTGCATCACTCTGCAGACAACTTTGAAAATTGAAGACCTTATTCAGGAAGACACATTAATAACTGTTGGTGAAATTAGTACAGTAACTAGAGTAAGTTATAAAAGTGAGCAGATATAGCCACATTTAGGATCTGTAGGCTCCTAGGCTATAATTGTGGTGTGTGCTTAGTGTTGCAAAATAACATTTTTTTTTTCTGGGACCATTTTTTTTCATAAGTACTAAATCTCAAATTTGTAAGGCATTTATCGTTCAATATGACTGTTTTAGAGTTTATTCTAAGAACTTATCTTAATTTTTAAATCTAATATATTTTTATGGTTCAGTAGGGGGGGGGGGGGGAAATTAGAAAAATATTGGCAACATTGACTAAAATTTTCTTTTATGAACGGGGACTTCCCAAAGAGGCTAGGTTGCGCGAGAAGGAATCCCCGTTCCCCGTTGTTTGAATTGATACTTGCTATTTGAAATAGTGCTGCCAGCCCTACGAATTTATCTGTAGACCTATGGATCTTTTCAAAAACTTAGGAATTTAAAATTTACGTATGGATTTTTGCCTCTTTTTATTACTTATTGTGCTTTCCATATATTTGTATACTTGTTAAACTCTCAGTGTATAGTGGTACTGACTCATTAAATTGTCAGTAATTATGAATCAATTCCTTGCAACCGTTGGTGTAAACCAAATCAATGATTGAAAAGAAATAAAGCTCCTATTTTGTATGAAAATAGATTTAAATTCAAACTTAAAAGACCATAATACAGAACTATCAGCGCAGTCTTTATGCACAGAGTGTACTTTGCTCACAATTTAAAATTGCAATCTCAAAATCTTTTGTGTACAATACAAGAACAACCAGTAAAAGGAAATGTAACTATATAGGAATGAAGTCTTTCTCGGCGTTGAGAATGGATGTAGTCTTCTCGGGAGACTAGCCGAGTAAGTAAGATGTTTCCAAACGATATTTCGGCAATCTCAGTCTCCATCACCAGAAGATGGCGACGGAGTCTGAGATTGCCGAAATATCGTGTGGAAACATCTTACTTACTCGGCTAGTCTCCCAAGAAGACTACAACCAAAATGTAACTACTTCTGAAGATATGTATCTAGAGGAGACAGAAGAAGAAACAGAAAATTCTGACACCTACCGAACTAGTGTTGGTAGTGCTGATACTAGTGAATGTGGTATTGACATAAAGGATGGATAAAATTATGTTACCTATATAGATAGAATCATTATGTAAGACATATGATTCAGTTAGATTTAAAACACACTTGTAAAATGTAAGTTCCGTAAATAAAACTATAATTTATCAAATATATTGTTTTCTTAAAAACAAATATAGAAAAAAAAACAAGGGTGTTAGGTTTTTTTTTCACAAAGCTGCATTTTTTTTTTCAATTTGCAACACTATGTGTGCTATTGAATTAATAAACCTTTTAACGTAAAATATTGAATAATGTAATGATAGTAAAAATACACAAGGTTAGGTTACTGAACAATCGAAATTTCAAAACATGTTTTCTGTATCGTTTCTGAGACTGAAGTGAATAAGGTTAGCAAGTGATGCTTGCATATTCAATTTTTAGACTGGTGATTGGTTGATACGGCGCTTCCTATTGTAGTTGTGTTGTTGCAACCAAACACCCTCTGCAAAAGCCCATGGAATTACAAACTCAAAAGTTTTAATAACAATATGAAACAATAGGCCTACATATTAAAATAAAACAAATGATAAAAGATTATTAGTATCACCAAAGCACACAATAGAGAAAAATTAAATACACAATATTGATTATTAACACACACATGTCAACAGGAAGACAGGGACTAGTATATTTTTTTAAATTTTTACATGTGGTGCAGGCCTGTTTGTGGTACAGACCCCTAGGCTGCATCCTAGGTAGCCTATTTCTGCTTGTGGCCCCATGTGCAGGTAATTATTAAAAAAGGAGTTACATTTACATACTGTAATGAGACACGTTACAGCCGTGTCCAGTTACAGTAAGTCACACCATGTAAGGATGCGAACTGTGTGAACGGATTTGAAGGCTTGTAGCCGGCTGCCAAACAGGTATTTGACATCCAAGGAATAGGGCTACCCCTCGCCCCCTCTAATCCGCTGGTCCACTAGGTGGACGGGTGGTGACACTCGGAGGTCATGAAGGTGTGCACCTCGTGGCAGCACGCACAGACATATTATTCGCAAGTGTGACTGAGTTTGTGCCTCCGTCTGTGACCCACTGGAAGAGCTTTCCAGCCCGTCAATTGGGCATCGAACACAACGCCAACCGCGAGCTGAGCTGACTGACCTCGCGTAGTCCCGCAGCAAGAAGCGCCACCATGAACCTGCCCACAGATCCTGTCGCAGAAGCCACCTTCAAGGTTTTGTGAGACTAACGAACTTTTGTGTTGATGCATTCACCACTGGCGTCCACTAGCTCAGCAAACGACCCTGAGGAACTGACAATTCATGCTATCCAAACCCCATCTCTGAATCACATCAAATTAATTAATGCAATCCATATGCTTGATCTAATAAATAGCAGTTTTAAATGGTGCCTTGATTATCAATTCATATCCCCCATACTAAATATTAATGGATGAGTTTATCATGAATAAAATTAATTACATTTTCTGATGTCGCAATTTGCGTGACACTTCAATACAATTACTTCGTGGTTGGTTCCAGTTTAATTGTGTGGCCCTCATGTTCCTGTGACAATTTCACTACACAAGTATTTTACCCCTTTTCCTCTACCCACCTACATTTACCCTCTATGAATTTCAACTTTCAAATCTTTCAGCATTTTTGGCATATTATTCTTCATTTCTCTTGGTAATTTATTTCAATCGCAGACTCCTTTGCCTATGAAAAACAATTTTCCTGCACCCTTATGCCTGAAACCAAGTGCCAGCTTGTGGTCATTACCATGTTTTCCCTTCCAGGTACCTATCTTAATAACACTTTTACCAATATCTTTCCTTCCATCATCGCCAATATACAACTTGTGTTTTCTCATGATGCTCTTCAATTTCCTCCTTTCTACCAATGAATCCCATTCCAGCTCCTTTATTGTATTAGTTACTGATTGTATTCTGCAGCAAATTCTAGAGACAAATTCGAGCTGCCATTCTTTGCATTCCCTTCATCTCTTGTGTTTGATTTGCAAATGTGAGACTCGGACTATACCACCATATTCAAGCAATGATCTGACCAAAATTTTGTAATCCAGTTCCCTTCTCTGGTACATCCCCTCATCACTCTCTCCAACAAGTGAAGGATTTTAAAACATTTTCCTCCTACCTACCCAGTGTGTCCTACCGAGTTAAGTTTGTTATCAAATGCAATGCCTAGATATTTACATTTTTAGTCTTCAACAAGAAACTCCCTTCCCACCTTATAATCATAACCAACCTTTAGTTTTTTTATCTGTGTACCTAATAATATGACTCTTCTTTGCATTTATCTTCATTCCATGTTGACTTAGATATCCTGTCTAGATCACCCCACAGCTTTACAGTCTACTCAAATTGTAATCCTATTAAAAAACAGTATGTCATCTGGAAACAACATTACTTCTGATAGTTAACCATCAACATAATCATTCTTTTTAGAATAACAAATAGCAATAATCCCCATGTGATATTCTGTAGCATTCCCATTTTCACTTCCACTTGTTTTCATATTGAGTTTCATATTCTTATTTCTTGTTTTCTTCCTTTTACGAGTTCTTCTACTACTTAATTATTTTATTTAGCACCATTTTTTGGCTCAATCTGTCAAAGTCCTTTGAAAGATCTAATGCTACGCTACCAATTTGGCCTCCCTTGTCCATTTTATCTGAAATATCTTGCATATAGCCTACTAATTCAGCTTCCAATGAATATCCTTGCTGAAAGCCATGATGTCAAATAAAAAACCGCCTATGTTCCTACCGAGCGTGGTGGGTGAGTGGCAACACTCTGGCCTCACATTTGGGAGGACGCAGGTTCAAATCCCCATCCGGACATCCAGATTTAGGTTTTCCGTGGTTTCCCCAAATCATTCCAGGCGATCTTCCTTCAAAATACCATGACCAAATTCCTTCCTGTTCCTAGTCCTCAGCCCCATCTCGCCTATAATGACCTCGACATCGACGAGGCGTAAACCAATAAGTTAAAAAAAACTTATGTTCCTCTCAGACATTTCTAATGCATATCAATCATTCCATTAATATACCTACCACTGATGTGATACTAATTGGCCTGTAATTTGTGATCCAATTTATCACCCCTCCTTTATGTTCTGTACTACTATCACACTTTTCCAGTCCTCTGGTAAGCAGCAAGTATCCCTACTCAATTTAAATGCAATGATGTTTAATGCAAGTCATAAAGCAGTTTGAGTTGAAGTTCTGAGATGTTATTAAGAACTTTTTACATAATGAGACTTATTTTTCTTGTGTGTGCTCACGTACGATTAATTTGTGGATATTGGATTGGAGAAGTTATGTAGGGAGGTGATGAAAAATTTTCTAAAAACCATGAAAAAACTTGAAATTAAAATTAATAATCTATATAGGTTTGGAAATTTCATATGAAGATTTGAAGATAAAGAACAAGAAATGTGAATACAGATGTGTAATGTAATTGCCACTGGAACATGTGTTCCATTGCAATTAAATTAAATGAATGATATCTTGGTACACCACTAAAATTAAGAGATACTGAATGGAACACTAAAGAGAAAATTGCTCTAGTGAAAGCAAAAATTTATTTGTCTGCTGGCAACCCCATGGGGCATCGATTTTCAGCTTGAAGGACAAACTGGAATATTCCATTCTTCTGTGAACACTTGGGCCAAGGTTTGCAATAAAGATGCAAAATTCTGGTCCACAATATTGTGCTTCTGCTGGCCAGACACTGCTGCTGCTACATATGCAAAATCACAAGAATTGTCCTAGATAGCTTTGGATCAGCCCCTCTATAGATTAGATTTATTGTTCAACCATCAGTTGTTTGGATTCTTAAAAAAATTGGGCTGCAAATAAAATCACCATCAGCAACCAGAATTTTTTTTTTTTTTGAGCCAGCCATGCCGTGGTTCGCAAGAGGATCCATTTTACAAGGAAGGAGTTGGATCTCAACGCAAAGTCTCTTCTGGCCTGCCACCTAAAATTGGCCAAGGATCACTATTCGCATGCCTGGGAGTGGGTTGATCACTGCACTATTGTGGACAGTGCACTGTCCACAATGGAGAGCTACCGAAAGACATCTGGGAAAGTTTAGTTGTCTATCTAACAATGCCCGTGAGCAGACTAACATTTCCCGGCAAACTGTCATCAATCTGACAGGCACGGTACTGGACCCGGATGCTGAAACTGTGCTTTCACGGGGTTTACAATTGCACCAAGAAGTGTTCCCCACATCGAAATCATCAGTCAAGTGGAGCATGCCATCTGTAAACTGCCAGCAGAAACTAGCTGTATCTTCCAGAAGGCTCAGCCCGACAAGAAGAATATATCAGTGGCGGAGTGGAGAACACTTATGACGACATCATCATTCTGCTGGCAGATAAAGGAAACTCCACCATCCACAAGCAGAAAATGTACACCATTTTGGAAGATGATGCATATGTTAGACTGACTCGCGATCCAACGTCATCAATAGTGAGGAGGATTATTTTACATTTGAAAGCTTCAGGTCTTCCGCCGGAAACAATTAGAAGATTCCAACACAAACCTCCGATACCTCCCAGGATATATGGTTTCCTAAAGTACATAAAGAGGGAGTTTCATTACGACCTATAGTGAGTACCATTGGCTCACCTACATATTCTTTAGCCAAATATCCTTCTGGGATGCTGGGTTCAGTAGTGGGTAAATGTGCGTACCATGTGCTGAATTCAACAGAATTTATTGGTACACTAAAAGAATTGAGATTAGGACCTAATGACATCATGGTCAGTTTTATGTAGTGTCCCTTTTCAGGAGGGTCCTCTGGCTGATACTTTGAATCTGCTCGGGCAGCACTTTGAACCACCGATGGTAGAACTTTTTCACCATGCTTTGACTTCAACGTACTTCATATTTGAAGGGAATTATTTTGAACAATGTGACGAGGTGGCCATGGGTTCACCTCTCTCCCCAGTGGTCACCAACATGTTTATGGAATATTTCAAGGGAGCAGAACTTCAACCTATTTCGTTTTACAAATACGTGGATGATACATTTGTGATATGGCTGCATGGAAGAGAGAAACTGGATGAATTCCTTGAACACCTGAATGGAATTAATGATAATATCAGATTTACAATTTAAGAGGAACGGGACAGTTGCCTGCCATTCCTGGATATTTTAATTACAAGAATTTGAGATGAAACTTTGGGCCATCGTGTATACAGGAAGCCTACACATACTGACTTATGTCTTGGGGTGCAGAGCTACCACGATCCCGCTCATTGCAGTTTGGTGTTGCCGACCTTGGGACATTGTGCTAGAGCCATCTGCGACTTGGACAGTCTTCTAGCTGAACTGGGCCATTTACGACGCACTTTCCGTATGAACAGATACAGTGAGGCACAAATTAACAGAACTTTTTACAAGAAGTTGAAGAAGTTGACGGAGAAGCAGCAAGCAAACCAGTGCGCGTTTCTACCAAATGCCGGGGCAATTTCAGCTAAAATCACCAGAATGTTAAGCAAAGTTGGGATTAAAACTTTTTTCCAGCTACTTAAGAAGGTAAAGGACCTACCATGCGATGCCAAATTTGGTTGGACCTTAGGAATCCAGGCATATATTCAATTCTGTGTGAATGTGGAGAGCGATAAATTGGGCAGACCACATGGTCTGTATTCCAGCGGTGTTTAGAGCACGCAAGATGTGTACGGTTGGGGCAGGTCACTAAGTTGGCCATGGCCTTGCATAGTATCGAGGAAAGGCATAACTTCGATTTTGAGGTGACAAAAATACTATCTTCTGCAAAGGGCTTCTGGGATAATGTGATTAAGGAGGCCATGGAGATTCAGCTAGCTGATGGAACTGTGAATAGGGATTTGGGATATCACCTCAGCATGCAGAGATAAAGGCTGCAAGATTATCACCTCCAGCCATTCTCCTCCACTGCACATACCCCTACCCTGCCTCCAGCCCCACTACCTCGCCATCCCACCAGATCCTTCCCTGCCCCACTGTCTGTACACCGATGCACGTGATTTGACATCACCTGGTAACCAAAGGCCTTATACACAGGGACACTTCCAACATCCGACACTTCGCTGGAAGATGGAGCCAGAGGCAGGCTCCGAAATGTTGCTATGTATTGCTATTGACGCGCTATCGCGATGGAAAGCCCTAGAAGATTTTACTAGAGAATATACTTTCCTAACATTATCAGCTATCTACTTCTTCCCCCAACATTGCGATCATCATCATTCCCATCTTGTTCCTTTCAGCCTTCAGTCATGAGATGAGTCAATGATCTTGCCATTTATCACATCTATAAACATGTTTAAGGTAAATAAAAAAAATAAGTGTGTTCATATTTAATTTTTGTTTTTTGTTTTTTTTTGGTGCAGCCCTTCTGACTTTATCTGCAGTGAGTGATGGGTTTACTTTCCCTATCATTTCATATTTTAATATTATTATTATAACTCTGCAATTCGCTGAAAGTGGGTGGTGGATTGTGCATTACACCAGTTCTAATGTGTAATAATTTGGGCATAGGAAGGGATATACAGGTTACACCAGGAGGCACCCATGGGATAATTTTAGGAACCATCCTGGCATTCGCCAGGTGTGATCTTGGAAAACCCAGATCAGGATTTTAGTGTACAATTGGTTATGTAAACATTCAACAAATTTTTGTTAAGATGGAATTAAAAAGCTGACAGCATATTTAAAGATATGCATAAACTATAGTCAAGGCTGGGTAGAGAAAGGACTTTAAAGTAATCAAAAATGTAGTGAGAATCAGCAGTCTTGGTATTCATATTGAAAGGCTAGAAAAAGTGTATATGTTATAAACAAGTTATAAAAGATTTTGCTTTTTTTGCAGCTGTCATACTATTATAACTATCTTTACGAGATTAACATTGTGTCAGAGACTCTATCAAAATCAGCAGGAGGCTAAGTCTCCTGAAGACTTCCTTAGGCTTGATCGAAACAATGGGAACAAGGAGGAGGATATGTGGCACAGGATTAATCTCATGAAGATATTTATAACATTATACACAAGTTTCACAAGATTCAGACTCAATTAAGGTATACCATGATATGAAGTGTATGTAGTGCCATATTGGTGAGCTAGTGAAACTAAATATAAACAAGAAAGTAATAATAATCTGTTGACCCAGTAAGGTGGGTAATGATATTGCTCTCCTACTTGACATTTGGGAGGGCAGGGGTTCAAATACCTGACCGACCATGACAACTACTGTTTTATGCAGTCACTACTGGTGAATGCCGGGATGGTTCCTTTGAAACGTCACAACTGAATTCCTTCCATTCCCTCCCCTTAGGTTAGCTAGGCTGAAAAGGGTACCAGAGACCCTCCAACAGACCACCTCCCAGGCTTCACCTGGAAGGAATGAAACCCAAAAAAGTAAATAAAAAAAGAAAACAACATGTATAATTTTTTTATGGTATCTGTGCTTCAGTTTTATTCAAATATGCACATAAATTCCAGATTTTTTTAAAATTCAAATTATTAATGCTAATTAAATATGTATTTCCTTGTTTAGTGTTTCAATCAGATTTTAATTTTCTGCCCCATCCCCACGTGCAGTACAGAATAGGATTTAAGTTCCCACACCACACCAGATGCTTCAGCAAGATGATATATATATCAGGTTTTATATCAAAATCCCAGTTTTAAATCCTGGAAACAGTGTTTTAAATCTGTTCAGTATCATTTGTTCAGTGCTGATACTAAGGTGAAAACAGACTTTTTCAAGGGCCTTAAATCTTTTTTTTGCTAAATATATCTACAACCCAGTTTTAGTTTTTTTTATTTTTTTTTTGATTTTATAGTTATTAACTAACTTTTTTGTAGCAGTGCCAAGATCCAAAAATTCTTTCAAAATTCACAGTAATATTGTGCCTACTGAAGATTACTGGAAAGCTGTGGGCACCGTACTGGACTTCATCATTTTCAAAAAATAACTATAGGAGTGATTTTGACAAATTTGAAACTTAAGCAAATAATTCTTTTTCTATGGTAGCATCATATGAATCAATGCAGTAATTCAAGAATAATTTTTTGAAAAACATGTAATGAACTATGTTTAAAAATAACTTGTTATTGGTACTTTTTTTAAAAAGAAATACTTTTATTTTGGAGAATTCAAT